>JASCZI010090658.1:48567-69194 GCA_036250425.1 Stylosanthes scabra
GAGTGAGTTGTAGTTAGCTACAAGCTCACCTAATGCTTTTGTTGTTGTGATCTTGTTGAAGCCCAAGTCCAGAACTGTTAGCTTCAGTAATCTGTGTAGCCCCTGAACATCACTTATCTTATTCCCGGCAAGATATAGCTCTTTGATAAGTGTGCAATTTGATAAACCTGACAAAAACAGAATGAACAGTTTTATTTTAGACAATACTTGGTGAAGACTGACATGTGAGATTTGAAAAATCTCCATTGAGCAACAGCTTAATGCAGAAGCTAACCTTGTCCAATTCTTGAGATGCGATTATAACTCAAGTCAAGTACTCGTAACCGGGTTAAATCTCTGAGCCCCTCAATGGTGCTGATCTTGTTTCTTGACAAATTAAGTGTATGGATACCCTTTGGTAGAAGTCCAGGTACAATTTGAACTGCAAATAAATTGAAGTGAAGAAATAACTCAGTTATATAAATCTCACTAAATGATTTCATAGTAGAGGCTACTTTCTTCAATCTAAGTGTATACCTATGAAATTGTTGGACAAATTGACAGAGCGGAGACTGGAGAAGTGTGAAATAGCAGGAATCGCTTTTATACCAACACCTGATATATGAGCCACAGTTGAGGCTGGATTTAGAGATTGGACCAAACTATTGGCATGCAGAATCTCCTTTGAAAGATTTGCATCTTCATGTTGACTTAACTGTGATACTGTTCTTGACATTGATCTACCAGCAATTGGAGAAGGTGGGAACTCAATGCTTCCCACATTGTCATGATCAAAATCATCATCAGGAGGCACCGGCTGAGTTTCGAGATCATGCACCCACTCCTCCACTCTGTTGAAGGATGATGATCCTCCTGAGAAGGCTACCCATTGATTCTGTGGCCAAAAACCAAAACTCTCCCCCTGGAATCTGCTTTTCCTTTGGTGATCAATGTTTTTATCACTATAGCTTTTGCGAAAGTATTCACCACTCGATGACCTTGGTGAGGGCGATTCCACATTTCCCGGTGACTTCTTGTGCTTCGGTTCAAGGGTGTCAGAAGAGTACCCATATGGATTGTTAATTGCAGCCACTGCAGGATTCACCTGTGTTGATTTGCTTGGAATAGGTCTATGTATGTTCCTATGGCTCCAGAGGAACATCTTCCACCAGAGTCTTTTACTTCCAGAAGGAAGAACATGGCTTGAGGAGTGCCTTCTCAGCATAACTCTATCAGCACTGCAGTGAGTCGTCACAGACCTGGGGCTTTCAAGATTAGCTGCCACTTTACCTGCTGCAAATTCCTGTAAATTCTCAAAAGATTGGGATTTTGAAGCTGGGAATTGATGAGTTGTCTTCCCAAGAACATCCCTTCTTTCCAGGTTCGAGCACGATCTGGTGAGCTTTGGAGAATCCCAGAAGTCTTCCCTGCCAATAATCCCAGGATCACTAACATGCCCGCTTTGCATTAACTCACCGCTCTTTTCGCTGTATTTCGTCTCTTTATCCGTTGCTGGACTTCGATCAGACCTTACTTCCCTTGACACAGCATGTTCATGAGCTTGGAGATCAACATCAGAGAGATCCCTCTTGAGGGAGTGCGAATCTTCGCGCTCATCTTCCCCTTCATAAGCTTCCTCAATCTCCGCCTTTACAGGACTATCAAGATTCATGACCCTCATGTTGCACCTTGAATTCTTGGGGATATTACAAGCAACTACAACATCTCCGGTGAGTGGCTTCAGATCGCTAGCCGGAGAAACCGAGGATGTTTTAGCCTCTTCTACCTTAACAAGTAGAGTTTTAATGTGTCCTTTCTTTGAAGACCGTTCAGCACCCTGGAAATCAAGCAAAAACAAAAGACACAAAAGCAAGGTAAATTTAAATTCACATGGTTTACAAGAACCTTAGCAATTAGCATAAACAAAAACTAGACACAATATGTAACTAGTTCTTACCTTGTCTTTCTTCTTCCCAACCAAAACATCAGCAACATCGATACATCTACACATAGCCATCTTAATCAACTAGATGATGAAGTTTCAAGCTTGTTATAATATTCCTTTGCTATTAATCCTTTGCAAATACACAAACTCTATTGCAGCTCACATCTCTGCTCTATTGAAAAGCAAGACAAAGATAGAGAT
This sequence comes from Stylosanthes scabra, assembly GCA_036250425.1. NCBI lineage: Eukaryota > Viridiplantae > Streptophyta > Magnoliopsida > Fabales > Fabaceae > Stylosanthes > Stylosanthes scabra. Next base: position 50,693 of record JASCZI010090658.1, read on the forward strand.
CACTTAATTCTATGCAAAATCACATGGAAGAGGAAGGATTATAGCAGTGATTAGCCATAATCAGTGGGGAGACGCAGGACCAGAGACAGAAGTGTGTGGAAACAAATCGAAGAAGAAGCAGAAAACGAAGGGCCAAGTGGTGCTACTACGATTGGAGAAGATGATAAAGCTGAAGAGTTGGCCAGAGTTGAATATGCTTCTTCGCCCCTTCAAAACCAAAGCTGCAAGAATATTTGTCCCTGCAAAATAGACACCTTACCCAGTTGAATACCAGACACTTAGATAAATAAAAATATATGCCAAACACTGGCTTTAGAAAATTCCGCAACCCAGCATCGAATACTGAAAAGAAACAAAATTTGCGGTGAAGGAATAAATTCTCTTTTTGGAACTTTATATACATCTAGATATTTCTAAAAGCTTTGCATAATTCGTTCACATACACTGCATCGATCAAATAGGCCTTGAAATTCTCTTGCATAGTCATCATAAGTGAAAAAAACAAAAATTGAATTAAAAATGGAAAACGGAAGAGAGAATGGTTGTAAGAGTCAAAGGAGAAAGACAAGAAAGAACAAAAACTATAAGCATGAAGGAGAGAGGGACATTTTGGTAAAAGGAGGAAAACCTGATGCAGTGAAATTTCGCCAGGTTTGCAAAGGAAGTGAAACAGAGAGAAGTGGAGATTGATTGTGAATCTTGAAAGGAGGATTAAGATAATAATAATTGTGTCGTGGGTTTGTGAGGAAGAAAGTGAAAGAGTGAATGAGGGTAGGTTGAAGTTTTAGAGGTTGTGTTTGGCGAATGGCGATGATGATGGATGGTGGAATATAATTGGATAGTGGTGAATGGTGGGAGAGAGTGTGGTTGGTAGAAATGAAATGGTTGTGATTGTGAAAGAGAGCAATGAGCATGGAAGAGTAAGACCGTACGCGGAAGCAACACGAAGTGTTCGGTTATTATGAGGTTAGAAGTTAGAAGTTAGAAACATGGTATGTATTTGTATGGTATTTTATTTATACTTAGCGTTACGTTGGTGCCTGTGGCATGTGATGCTCTCTCAACTCTCAAGCTTGTGATTCAGGTGTGGCCAGTGGCCACTGTCCACTGCATGTTGCTCTGTCACTCAATAATTTATCCAATCACAATCACAATAGATGTTCTCTATGCGGGGTGGGGTGGGGGGGATTGTTATGATTTATGAACGGGCCCATTTCTTTTGTGTTTTTACTATTATTTTTTTTAACAGTTATTACAATTATTATGTGTAAAGTATAAACAACTATGGTAACTTTAAATATATTTGAAATTAACCCACAAATAAAATAAATAGAATAAATTAACTTGGTGGGTTAACAAAGTTAACTCAAATAAAATTGGTTGGGTTAGTTTTAGAGGAACTTTTAGGAATTCAATTACTAAAAAGTTTTATTGATATTGAAGAGGGATCATAGTTCTCATCTTCTTCTTATTTTTATTATGCAAAGTCAACATTATGGAGTTTTTTTCTAAAATTAAAAAAATTACAATATGAATTTAAAAAACATTATCATCTAAATTGAATAAAATAATACTCACAAAATATATAAATTATCACCCGTAACTTATTTATCGTTACAATCAAATGAATTGATTTCCAAATATGTTATTTCAAGATTTTTTATTTTTATTTTTATTTCTATTATTTAAAAAATAACGTATAAAATAGTATTAATAAAGCTTAAATAAGTAAATAAAAAAGAAATACTAGAATTAGGACTTAGAATTAAGGAGGGGTTTTAAGGTAAAATCATAATAAGATTGATTAATTTATCAATTTTATGCTGATAATTCATATTGCTTTTGTTTCGGATGTTGGGCTTGCCTAGCCCAAGTCCACATCAGGTCTCCCTTACGTCGGCCCAAAGCTGACGGACGACCCAAATCCTCCCCGGATCCATAAAAGGGGCCCACAACATTAATCACCGGATCCACACGAGATAAGATCATATCTGCGTCGATCTCGTACGGATTTACTCCCTAAATAATAGGAACCACCACGGGTATATAAAGGGGAGATCAGCTCTCCTCCAGGTACGTCTTCTAAACCCTACCCAATTGCTGTGTATCTGAAGGCTCCCAAATTCTTATTTGGCGACCTTCCCTCTACACTCTATCACTCATTCATATTAACCACTAGCCTTCTTCCTTGGCACCTCCGGTTACTCCGAGAGTCCCAAAACCCCTTGAAGGTACATTCTGTACATTGGCGCCGTCTGTGGGGACTTCCTAACTAACGATGGTGAACCAAGATGAAGAAGGAGTTGCTTACACTGACCATTCAGGAGACGAGCGTCACCGGAATCAACAACAAAACCAACAGTAGGTCGGTCTCGACCTCAACGCAACTGCAAACGGCAGCCAAGAGTCGGCTGGCCGGAACGTTGAATCGGGCGGAACCCAAAACGGCCAGCCCAACCCGGATGATAATAACCCCGGAGGTTAGCGAAGTACCAGCGCCTTTGACAGGCTAGGTCCTGGACATCCAGAGCCCAGGCCGTTCGGCGGGATCGGCTCGGATGATACCCAGATCATGCAAGACTTGAGACACCGCATGCAGGCTATGAAACTCGAAGTCAAAGAACTTCGGAAAGAGAACACAGAACTCAAGAACGTCGCCCAAGACTTGAGAGCGCGGCAACGTTCACCTCTCCGGCACCGCGAACGCTCCAGGTCACACTCCCCGTCCAAAAGACGTCTGCGCAGTCTTCCCCAACGGAGACGACACCAGAATAGTTCCGAAAGCCTGGATTCATCCTCTGATGAATCCCATGAGGGGAGGCGAAGACGCCCTCGCCGCTACAAGAGGATGAGAAACCGTGAAGGGACTCCACCCGTCGACGGACACACTCCTCTCTCGAGTCGGATCCTCAAAGTCCAACTTCCTAAGGGCTTCGTAAAGCCGACGGACATGAAGTACGACGGATCAACAGACCCTTACGTCCACCTCAACGATTTTGAGCACCGAATGATCTGTGACGGGGCCATAGACGAAGTCAAGTGCCGAGCCTTTCTGGTGGCCTTGACTGGATCGGCCGCACAATGGTTCACATCCTTACCGGCGGGTTCTATCTCAACCTACTTTGAAATAAGAGAACTATTCCTCAACGAGTTCACGACGAGCATTGACAACAAGAAACACCCGATCAATCTCCTTGCTGTAGTCCAAAGGCCTAACGAGACCACAAAGAAATACATCGAGAGGTTTAATGCTGAATGCAAAACTATAGACGGACTCATCGATGGGGCGACCAGTTTATGCCTAACTAACGACCTTTCCAATGACGACTTCAGAAAGCAGTTGACTACCAAACCTGTGTGGACCCGAAAGGAGATGCAAGCCAAAACAAAAGAGTTCATTCACCACGAAGAGGTCAATCGGGTAGTAGCAGCCACAAAGAATCAACAAACGGCTCCCCGAGGTAACGCCTCAGCGCAGTACCAAAGGGATAACCAATGTGAACACGGGTCCAGAGGAAACCCTAAACCCTCCAAACAGAAGTATGACCATTATATCCCGTTGATAGCATCCATCACGGAGGTATATCAGCAGATTTCAGATAAGGGAATCTTACCCCGGGCAAGGCCCCTAAGGGGAAGAACCCAGAATGCTAAAAATAAATCCCTGTTTTGTGATTACCATCAAGGATATGGACACAAAATAGAAGACTGTTATGACTTAAAGGACGCCATCGAACAGGCTATCAGGGAAAGAAAGCTGAATGAATTCACTCAAATCATTCGCGAACCTCGGAATGCCGGACGAGAACGGTCAATAGGGCCGGAAACTCGGAACCCCCGAAACTTCAGAGACAATGATGAATTGGTGCCCATAGTTCCCGTGATCACCGGAGCTAATCACATAGAGAAGTCCAAGTCAGCCCACAAAAAGGATCTTAAGATCCTAGCCACCGTAAAGAGCGCTCCTCCACAATTCCCAGCGATCACGTTCAGCGACAAAGACCTTGAGCACGGAATAGTTGATTCCGACGCTCCGATGGTAATCTCAGCTGGTGTCGGACCTGGGCTGGTCCGAAGAATCCTAATTGACACGGGCGCTGATTCCAACATTATGTTCCGACATGCCTTTGATGTATTGGGATTTAAAGACCACAACCTCCGGACACATCAACCAGGAGTGATAGGACTCGGCGACCACTTCATCAAACCAGACGGAAGCATTGAGCTCCCAATTTCCATAGGAATCGGAAACTCCCGGAGAACGATGATGGCCGAATTTGTAGTGCTGAAAGACTCAACAGCCTATAACATCATCTTGGGCAGAAAGACGATTAACGACTTCTCTACAGCTGTATTCACCAAGTTGTTGGTGATGAAATACGAAACGGACTCAGGAGACTTCGGAACCCTATATGGAGATAGGGTGATGGCTGAAAAGTGCAAACACAACAACTTGGCCCTTCGATCCAAATCCCGAGATTCCTCTGGCGTTTACCTAGCCGATCCCGACGCTAGGATAGAAGAACAACCTCGGCCAAAGCTAGGCGGAGATCTGGAGAAGATACAGATCGAAGACTCCTTAGAACGCCACACGTTCTTGAACCGGAATCTACCCTATGAACTCAAACAAGAACTCTCGGAATTCCTCAAGAAGAATGGAGATCTCTTTGCCTTCACGCCAGCCGACATGCCGGGAATTGACCCATCGGTCACGTCGCACTCCTTGGCCATTGACCCTAATCACCGCCCCGTCGCCCAACGTAAGAGGCGCATGTCGGACGAAAGGGCGGAAGAAGTGAAGAAACAAACCAAGGCACTTCTTGAAGCAGGATTCATCCGAGAAGTACCTTACTCCACTTGGTTGGCGAACGTAGTCCTGGTCAAAACGGCAAACGGGAAGTGGCGAATGTGTGTTGATTATTCCGACCTAAACAAGGCTTGCCCAAAAGACGCCTTCCTGTTACCTAACATCGACGAATTGGTAGATACCTCTTCCGGCTACCAATACCTCTCCTTCATGGATGCTTACTCGGGATACAACCAGATCCCAATGCATAAGCTCAATGAAGACAAAACGGTATTCATCACTCCGGATGGAACTTACTGCTACACGGCTATGTCTTTCGGTTTAAAGAATGCCGGAGCGACATACCAACGTCTGGTAACAAAAATCTTCAAAGACCTCATCGGTCGGAAGATCGAACTTTATGTAGATGACATGTTGGTCAAAACAGAGAGCCCAGAGAATCTTACCTCCGACCTCCATGAAGTTTTCGAGTCCCTCCGACGCTACAAAATGCGTTTGAATCCCTTAAAGTGCGCCTTTGGCATGTAAGCAGGGAAATTTCTAGGGTTCATGATAACCCGGAGAGGAGTTGAGGTCAATCCAGAAAAATGCGAAGCAATTCTCCAGCTCCCAAGCCCAACCAGCCTAAAAGAGGTCCAACGGCTGAACGGAAAACTAACGGCGTTGTCCCGTTTTCTCGGAGCATCGGCAAGGAACGCCTTACCTTTCTTCAAGTTAATGAGGAAAGGAATTAACTTCGAATGGACGTCGGAATGTGAAGAGGCTTTCCTCAAGTTCAAATCCATATTATCGGAATCGCCATTCCTCTCAAAGCCAATAAACGGCGAAACCCTGTACCTCTACTTGTCCATTACGGACGAGTCCATTGCAGCAGCACTAGTACAGGAAAACGAGTTAGGAAGCCAAATGCCAATATACTTTATCAGCCGAGTTTTGCATGAAGCTGAACTCCGATACACAAAGATTGAGAAACTGGCATACGCACTCCTTGTCTCGGCAAGACGACTCCGGCAATACTTCTAAAGTCACACCGTCGTCGTCAAAACTGATCAAGCCATCCGAAGCATACTTCAGAAGCCGGACCTAGCAGGTCGGATGTTAGGATGGGCCGTCGAATTACCACAGTTCGACATTCAGTTCCAACCTAGGGCAACTATCAAAGCACAAGCAATGTCCGACTTCCTGGCCGAAATGACAATCCTAGAAAAAGAAACAAGCCAGGACGTCGGATGGAAATTACATGTTGACGACTCTTCCACAACGACCTCAGGCGGGGCAGGGGTTATCCTAGAGAGCTCTGACGGAGTCATGTTCGAGCAATCTATCCGATATGATTTCCCCATCTCAAATAACTAGGTTGAGTATGAAGCCTTACTAGCAGGATTAACCCTAACTCAGGAAGTGGGAGCCCAAACTCTGGAAGTCTGCACGGATTCCCAAATAGTGAGCTCCCAAATAAACGGCTCCTATCAACCCAAGGGCTCACTCCTCCAGAGATACCTAACGAAGGTAAAGGCGATGATGGAGACGTTTGACAAGGTTGTAATAACCCAAGTTCCAAGAGAACGGAACTCTAAGGCCGACCTCTTGTCCAAACTCGCCAGCATGAAGCCGGGATTGGGAAATCGTTCCCTCATCCAAGGAACGATCAAAGAAACATCAGTATCTGTATCGGAGATAAACTGCCTCCCGATATCTGAAACAGCGACATGGATGACCCCAATCCTGAGTTACCTTGAGGTCGGGACCCTTCCCGGCGATCCCAAAGAGGCAAAAAGAATCAAAAGAGAAGCCGCCAAGTTCACCCTAATCTTGGGTCAGTTGTACAAAAAGGGCATAGATTTGCCACTCCTAAAATGTCTTAACCCATCTCAAGCTGATTACACTTTACGGGAGGTTCACGAGGGATGCTGCGGCCACCACATCGGCGGAAAGTCCTTAGCCCGGAAACTCATTCGAGCCGGATACTATTGGCCAAACATGATGAAGGATGCAATGGAATTCATCCGAACGTGCGAAAAATGCCAATTTCATGCAGACTTCCATCAGGCACCCCCAAAAAAGATGACTCCAATCTCGGCAGATCGGTCATTCGGCACGTGGGGGATTGACCTTGTCAGACCTTTCCCGTTAGCCCCTGGCCAACTAAAGTACCTCATTGTCGGCATTGACTACTACACTAAGTGGATCGAAGCAGAACCTCTTGCCACCATTACGGCTGCAAAATGTTGGAAATTTGTGTGGAAACAAATCATCACCCGATTTGGAATTCCCTCAATCCTTATCACGGATAACGGAACCCAGTTCGCAGACAAGAAATTTAAGGAATCAGCCGAAGAATTTGGGATTAACCAACACTTCTGCTCGGTGGAACACCCCCAGGCAAACGGCCAAGTCGAATCAGCAAACAAGATCCTTGTGAAAGAACTGAAGAAACGGCTCGACGATGCCAAAGGTCTTTGGGCTGAGGAACTAGCATCTGTCCTATGGTCTTATAGAACAACCCCCCAATCCTTAACCGGCGAAACGCCCTTCCGGCTAACTTACGGGGTGGAGGCCATCATTCCAGTCGAAATCGGAGAACCTAGCCCACGGCTACTCCTCGGCACAGAGGACGTCACGGCGGATCGGAACCTAATAGACGAGGTCCGATCAGAAGCTCACCTTAAAGAAATGGCTTTGAAACAAAGGATGAGTGCTAGGTACAACAAGGGAACCATCATAAGACACTTTGAAGTCGGAGACCTGGTCCTACGATGGAACGATATCGGGCCACCAACGCCGGGAGAAGGCAAGCTAACCCCAAATTGGAAAGGACCCTATCGCGTGACCGCGGACCTCGGCAAAGGAACATACAAACTAGAACGACTCAACGGAGGCGAACTTCCGAGAAACTGGAATGCCACCAACCTTCGACGGTTCTTCTCTTAAAACCACTTGCTTTTCTTTTGCCTTCCATTTAAGTATAGCTATAGGATAACTGCTATCTTTATTTTACTTGTATTCTTTTTCCTTTAATTTAGTCAATCAGGTACTCTTTTCCCTATCCGAGGTATCCTATTACGGGAGGTCGGAAGGTTTTAACGAGGCCCAAACATATCCAATAAATTATTTATTTATTTTTCACACGACCATATGACTTACTTGCCATCAATGGCTATAATCAAAATTCTATCCGGCCAAAACAAAAACGGGACCACTTATTCATTTTTACCTTTCCTACTTATAACGTCGGAAAGAAGACAAAAAACAACTAAGTTCCGGAAGGACGGAACTGATCATTCCGCCTCCAAATAACTTAGTAAAATTTTACGTTTTATTTCCAAAACCCGAACGCCCTATCTTTATCCAAGAAAGAGGCAAAAACCGAAGACGGAACATACTAGAAACGGCAAAAATAAAGCCAAACGGCAGTTACAAAACTTAGCCAAAATAAAGACTTATATAATATAAAGTTCCAACCCGGACAATAGCACGGCACGTCGGAATCCAAAACGGTGTTCACACACTTAGCCATAGTATTTTATAATAACAAGGAAAATCCGACCCGAATAAACACGGCACGACGGATTCCCTACTCCAAAAAACTTAGCGAAAAATTGTTAATGTTAAAGGACGAGAGTCCGACCCGGTTAAACACGGAACGACGACCCTCGCAAAGTAACTACAACATGAAAAAATAAAGCTTTTTTACATAAAGGAGAAGAGGAACTAAGACTCCGGAGGCGGATCGACGATCTGACCATCCACGACCTCCTTCCAAGCTCCGAGGAGAGAAACGTCGAAATCGGGAGCCAAAACAAGAATCTGCACCTTCAAGGCGTCTTCAGTAGCCTTCACGGAGTCCTCAGCCAACTTGACCAATTCTTGATGAGCCTGCTCCGTCGAAGCCAAAGAAGCCTTCGTCTGATTGGCCCGAGACCTCTCCTCCGAAAGCTTCTTCTTCGCAGCCTCAAGGTCAACCAACAAACCGGCCTCCCGATCTCTCAGACGTTGCAGCTCAATTCCCTTCTCCTTCACATCGGCCAAGGCAGCTTCTAAGTCCTTCTAAGCTTTGGACTTAGCAGCCTCAGCATCCTCCTTCCCCTTCTCCACATCAGCCATCTGCTGATTCAGAAGCTTCAAATCCCCCGTCAACTTGACACAGCGATGCTCCCATTGGTCGGCAAGGGTCAGACGGGGTTCGATGGACTTCATAATGGTTGCTGAACGGAGCATAGCCCACTCCGCCCAACGAAGGCTCTCCATTGGGTCGTAATCCCGTAAAGCCTCCACAGCCCGGGGACCTAAGAAGTTGGCTTCAATATACCTCGAGGCATCAAAGGACCGGTCCATGGGACAGAAATCCCGTTGCGACCCCTCGGAGATCCTAGGCCGCATCTGAGCAGACGCCGCCTCCTCGGCACCCCTCTTCCCCAATGAAGACGGCGGAGGAGGAATCTCAACCTGATGCTCCGGCACCTCCTTACGGATAGGAGAAGATACCTCCGGACGGTTCCCAGCGCCGCCCTCGACATTTGAAGAACTCCCCCTTTCAGGAACGGAAGAGGACGCTTGACCGGCAGGGGAGCTGAGGATAATCGGACCCTGTGGGTTAGCCACCATCGCCTAGCGAAGATTCGCCAAAGTCTTGTTCTTCCCAGCCATCTTCACTGAAAAAACAGAAGAAAACGAAAGAAGAGCAAACAAATGTCAGATAACCAAAATTATAAGGCAAACCGAAAAACGAAAACACACTAGGACTAAAACTATACCAATGGTTCTCCTCCTAGCCCATTCGGGGTTACCCAAAATAGCCTTGGGCTTCAAGAATCGTTGGGAAAACAGCCATAGCAGAATGTCGGCCGTATCCCTTTGATCTTCATTTAAATTTTTATACGCCACGGGGACATAGTTTACCCCGGCGTCCTTGCTCCAATAAGACGGAAACCGACCCGTATCCCTTTTTAGAGTCAGCCAAAAGGGCGGATGGTCTCCGACGGTGAATACCTTAAAGTACCGCCCCTTAAAATCATGGAAAGACTCTTCATACAATCCGAAGATCTTCTGATTTTTCCCGGGCCGCATCGGCATATAGCCTTTTCTAGCATTTCCATCGGCATTCAGAGAAAACACCGTGAATAAGTACAAGAAAACCTCAGGATCTTGGGGAAGCTCCAAGAACTCCGTCACCAATTGGAAACATCGGATCGCCGACCAGGCATTAGGATGAAATTGGGACAGCGCGACGAAGCAACGCTGCAACAGTCGCTGTTGGAAATGGGAGAACGATATACGAACTCCAAACTCGGTGAACATGACCTCGTTCACCCACAACCAGTGGGGAACACGAGGATGTTCCAAGTTGAGCTCACACACCCTCTCCCCCGGGTGAGGAAGTTCGACCCGATAATGGCCCTCCTCCTCGCCGCCACCAAAGATGACGCCGGAGTTCTTCAACTCCGTCAGGTAATCCTCTGTCATCGTACATGGGCTCCCCAGAACATCGTGGTTCACGTAGTCATAAAGAGGGTTTAGTTCGAGAGGCATTTGAGCCCCCTCAACCTCATGAACCTCCCCACCAAGATCATTTCCCTGAATCTCTGTTATTTCACCTGTTCGAGTAAAAAGAGAAATCAGGCAAAAAGGTTCAAAAAGAGGAGAATGACAGAGCCAGAGAAATGAAGAAAAGAAAAGACAGGAGAGAGACAAAAACATATGCATAAACAGGAAAGATAGAAAAACTTACCAAAATGCACTGGCAGCTGGTAGGGATGTGACAAGGCCAGGCCAGGCCAGGCTATGCCTTATAAGGCTGGGCCTTAACAAAAAAAAATTGTTACAGAGATCTGACTATTAATTATGGAAGGCTTTAATTTTGGACTGGCCTGGCCTATTTAATAAGCCTGGCCTATTGATAAGCCTGTTAGAAAAATAAAAAATATTAAATTAATAATAACAATACATAAAAACAAAAAAAAATAATAATGTAATTCACATGATATACAATTTTTTTGGGCTATACCCAAGCCTAGAGAACCAAAAAAAAAACCTCAACAGCAACATACTAATAATCCTAGTTGATATATAGCTTATACGAACCCTAATCCTTTCCTAATTCCCTCATACACACAATCATTCATCATTGTTACAGCTGCTATAATTCATCCTTGTGACGCATCTTTAATTTGCTATTTTCTTCCTTTGCTATGTCTAGGAACTAATCGTCTTGCACTTCGTTGGTTAGCTTCTTGTCAAATATTTTTTTTTATTTGCATTTGGTAGGTTTGACCCTTGGATTATAGTTGATCTAGCATCTGCAACTTTATCACCTCATGCGTCAACTAATGGGATGATGAGTGATGAATTAAAATGGTGTGGAATGGGGATGGTGAGATGAAGTGTTTAAACAAGAAGAAAGAGGATGAGTAGAAAGAGGATGAGTAGCCGTCACAAACTCGCCACCAAAATGAAAAAGAAAATATGAAACCATTCAAGTTAATATTTCTATTTATACATATTTTTAGGGTTAATATTTACATCTTAACAAGCCAGCCTGACAAACTTAAAAGGCTTGCTGAAGGATTCAAGCCTGGCCTATTAACATAATCAAGCTTTTGAATAGGCCCAAATATTATAATTATTTTTCAAAGGCCAGGCCTAAGTAGGCTTATACAAGGCCAAGGCTTACGCCCTTATTGGATAGCCTGGCCTTGTCACACCCCTAGCAGCTGGTAGAGAACTCTTCCCCTTCCCCCTTCTCACCGGAACAGATGCAATTGCAGGGATGAGAGAAGAAGAGCGAGAAAACAAAAATGAGAGTAAGAAGAAGAAGAGTGGAGAAGTGTAAGAGAAAACGAAGAGTAAGTAAAGAAGAGAAACTTCTCCCTCCTTCAAACCCCTTTATAAAAAAGCATGGAAAGACGGAATCACCCTCACCCCAAAAGCAGTTAATTAAATGGCAAAAGGGGAATTTCCAGGAAAATGTAACCCCATTATTAGTGCACGAAAGACGAGGAGGTTCTAAGTCTTCTCTCTCCCACGTCCTCGAGAAGCCAAAACATCATCAGTCAAATCGAAGCGTCATGTTCCAGAAGTTTCTTACCACGACCAATAAAAAACGACGAGTGACAAAAACCTCAGAACGTCGTTACTAAAAACGAACGACCTGAGGCCACGGAACCGACAGAACTCGAAGAGTTCGGATCCTCCGACCTTCCGAGCTCGGGGGCAACTGTTCCGGATGTTGGGCTTGCCTAACCCAAGTCCACATCAGGTCTCCCTTACGTCGGCCCAAAGCTGACGGACGGCCCAAATCCTCCCTGGATCCATAAAAGGGGCCCACAACATTAATCACCGGATCCACACGAGATAAGATCATATTTGCATCGATCTCGTACGGATTTACTCCCTAAATAATAGGAACAACCACGGGTATATAAAGGGGAGATCAGCTCTCCTCCAGGCACGTCTTCTAAACCCTACCCAATTGCTGTGTATCTGAAGGCTCCCAAATCCTTATTTGGCGACCCTCCCTTTACACGCTATCACTCATTCATATTAACCACCAGTCTTCTTACTTGGCACCTCTGTTTACTCCGGGAGTTCCAAAACCCCTTAAAAGTACATTATGTACAGCTTTGCCATTGCAATTGCCAGTTTGCCACCATCCTTCCGACCTTGTTGACTTGTTGTTGCTCCCTCCCCCCTTTTACTATTGTAATGACTTTGTTTTCGTCGTTTCTGCTTGTTGGATATTTGTTTAAAAGAAATTAATAAATTATTGAGTAGGAGTTGTGATTTATTTTTTATTTATTTATAAATTACTGTAATGGCTAAGGTTGGGATTAGATGTATGTTTAAAATTGAAGAGAGGTAAAATTATAAAAGAATAATTTAAATAATTACTAATGGCTAGAAAAATAATAGGGATAGAGTTTTAACTTATTTCAAATGTTAATATGAACAAAATTATATCAAATTAAATATTGAAATATTTTTTATTTGTTTTGAAAATATTAATAACAAGACACCAAAAAAGAAAATATTAATAACAAAAAATAAATTTAATTTTTATGTATTATTAATATAAAAAAAATTTACACAAACAACTAATTGTGTATTATTACTTCAGTAAACATTACTAATTTTTAAATCTACTATTGTAAAAATCATCTAAACTCATGATAATTTAATTGAATAATTGTGCATGTAAAACTCTTTACACCGTTAATATATAAAAAAAACATAACCTCATAAAAAATTTACTTTATCTAAAACTTTTGGCATGGAAATTTAAACTAAATAACTAATGATTTGCCATTTAGGTCATGAAAAGAATTATTAAGGTTGAAGATAAAGAACGAATAGAGATTAGACAAGGACACAAAAGGTGGGGCTGTGGGCGGTGTGAGTATGAGGAGTTGATGGCCACTTCAAATCTTCAATACAGTATACACAGACAATTAGATAAAGTAGTGCTGCTTTGCACGAGACAACCTTAGCCCTTAGAAGATAAGGTAGTAGATTCAATTCTTGATTTGTTGTAAGAAAAGAAAAGAAGAATCTCTTGTTAATTTATAAACCAAGCATTTGTGAATGGTGTATGTGCACTTTCACAGTTTTACGTTTGAGAGTTTCGAAATTAGGTCATGAGTTTGAGACTTTAATCGCTAATTAATAAGAGCCTTAATTATATTATAGTCCACTATCGTTTGAAGGGTGATAGATGAGGTAGTAACTGGCTCAGGCTAATTAACTAGTAAGCTCCAACGAATCCAATTGGCCAATAGGTAGCAATAATTAGTTAAAAGCTGACGTCACCACTCACCACGGGCGCATGCATATACACCTAAGAGTGGGTGATTACGAAATAAGAATGCGACGGTTATTGGAGCCTTATGCATGTAATATTTTTCGACTTTTGTCTAGTATATTTATCTCAAGGCACAAGGGTAAACTATTTTTACATAGAACCGTCAAAATAATAGAAACTTGAGACTCCAATTGGTTATTTTATTAAAAAAAGAAAAAAACTATATTTGGTAACTAAAATTTGGAGAAAAATAGCCAAAACTAGTTTTTTTTTTTAAAAAAATAGTTAGATAACAATTTGGCAAATACTCGTGCATGTGAAATTACTTGTTAAATACTATTAAATGATTTGACTTAATTGACTAAAGTATGATTTAACGATTTTAGAATAACAACTTTACATGAAGTAACTGCATCTGAGTTACCACCTAACCAGAGGCGGATATAAGGGGGTGAGGGTAGGCCTTGACCTCCCGAATTTTCAAAACATCATTATATATTAAATGATGTCAACCTATGTTTTATTGAATCTAGTGGTTTAGATGGGTAGGTAGCTTTTTTAAAACAATCTATATTACATCATTCCTTATTACGTTGGTTCGATACTTGCTGGTTACTTTCTATTAATTTTTTTGCACTTTATACTTTTTTTACTTGTTTACTATTTTAGGTTTTACATATATTATTATATAAAAAATACTTTAATTTTATATAAATTATTTATTAATATAAATATATTTCACATGTTTAGTATTAGAAAAATCAATCTATAAAATGTTATATTCTTTATAATAATAAAAAATTAATATGAATGTGTTTATTAAAAATACTTTTAGTTATAAATAATATTAAAATAAAGTTATATAATAACTTTTGTTTTTTTCATGTAAAAATCTCTTATTTTAAAATTCATTAAAAAATTAATATTGATAAATATATGAATAATATTTGGGTTTTTAAATTTTAAATTTTTGATCCTCTTTTTAAAATGTGTAAATCAGCCACTACTTTAAACACTATTTTCGACCTCCGCACAGTTAATTTTCTGAATCCGCCCTGCACCTAACAATTTCCCTTTCTTGGAAAGTCCCTTATAGTAATCAATATCTTTGCATTTCACAATGTTGACTCCCATATTTAAAAAATTTATCAGGCAAATGCATGCACTAAACATGAATAAAATTTATTAGTAAATGTTGACTCCCATATTAAAAAAAATTCAGGAAAATGCATAGACAAAATATTAAAAAAATTTATTGTAATAAAAAAAAGTAGAAGCAGATATTAATTAGGGCACGGCTTTGTTAACAACCACCAATTATTGTGTGCAGTACGTACATAATTGTACAAATGGTACACGATGGCAGCCAGAGCCAGGCTCAGCCCTTCCTTCACAAATCTTAATTCTTAACCAACATCTTTGTCGTGTGCTACCTGTCGCCACCTTACCTTATCTTCTCTCCTCACTGGAATACCTTTAACTTCAAGGCTTCAATTTTTTTTTTTTTTTGTTTTTTAATTGTCTTTCCACTGCCACCTGTAACCTGTTTTCTTCGTCTTTTTGAGATTTCAAGAGCCACTCAATCTTCTCTATTTTGTCTATCGTAGCATGGTTGATTAAATTTTCCCATAATGTTTTAAAAATCAAGTTTTAATTTGTTATAATTTTATATTTATTATTCTTTTGATTTGTTTTAATCATACACTAAGGTATAATTGTTTTTTATTTTTTTGCATTTATTAAGTTAATAAAAACAATGTTAGCTATCAAATCAAATTTTCAGTTAGTTGTATAAAATATATATTAAAAATAAATTAAATAATATATATAATAACTGATTTAATAACTATTTTTTAATATCAAATAAGTGAATAGCACGCTGATTTTTTTCTTTGGACTTAACACGCTGATATTTATTTTATTTGTTTTTTGACAGGTTTTGGGTTTTATTTTTTTTGGACTTTGTTTCGGCTTGCTTACAAAAATAAATCTTTTTGCTTAGGTTCTTTTAATTTTTTTTTGAGCTAGGTCTTTGTTATTTTTTTTTACCTTTATGTTGTTTAGCAAATATTGGGCTTCCGTGGACACATGTTTTCACATTTATAACAGATTTATGTATGGTAGGTCCAGTTATGACTTATGACCAAGTCCATAACTAACCCAAGAAGAGGTGATCCAAATGATATACGGTTTATCTCAGAAAAAGAAAATGATTTGACCAAAAAAAGAAAAGAAAAGAAAATTATATATAACAAAATATAAAATGTCAAGAATAATAAATGTGTTTAATTTTGATATACTTCCATAATGAACTATCTATCAATCTTATTAAAGAAAAAAAAATCTATTTCTTCTGATGGATTTTCCACTTTAGTTCACCCAGCCATTTTAAACCGTCTTTGAAATTTGAATGGGTTCTTAGACCATACTCCATAGTCCATACAGACATACAGTTACCCCCTGATTCCGTTAAACTTCTTGGTTCATGCACTGACCACTCACGTGATAGGAAAATAAATTAACCAAGAAGAAAATAAAGGTTAGTAAAATTTTGGAGAAAATATTAAGGAGGGTGAGTGAGGAGTGGGTAGCAATTTTTAATTTTTTTTTAAAAAATATTTTTATATATAAGATTTTTTTCAATTATTCAATCGCTTCGGTTGCCCCCAATTCGATTTCATTTCAGAGATTCAGTTCCTAATCTCTTTCCGCTTCTCTCTTTCTCTCTCTCACTCGTAACGAGGCACACACCAAAGTAACGGTGGCGAACCCAAATGCAGTGCCCACCGCGGCGGAGCCCTCATCCGCCTCCGCCGCAGACGACGATGACCGCCCCCGCTCCCTTCAAATCGAGTCTCTCCATCTCATAGACTTCCGCCAACTCTCCCAATCGGAGCTCTACGCGCTCTCCCTAACCTCCTCACCCGCCCAACACCGTTGCCAAGACGACGCTGTAATCCCTAAAATCGACCGCTCCGTCTTCAACGAGTCCGCCGGAAGCCGCAAGCAGACGTTCTCCCGCCTCCGCCTCGTACCGCGTGGTAAGCAACCTAAACCCGCCCCTCCCCCTCCCGCTTCCGCCGCTCACATTCCCCTTGACGAAGAAAACTCCAAAATCATAGAAATGCTTCAGAAGCTCTTCGGCGTTGAGGCTCTCCGTAACGCCGCGCGAGACGGCGGGGAAGGAGGCAGCAGTGGAGGCTACAACGCACTCGTCCCCTTGCAGGTGGAGTTCAAGACACCGGAGTCGAACGTGTTCGCGCTTCAGACCCTTCCGATCTGCCATGTCGCGGGAGATGGCGGGACGAGGAAGCGGAAGCGAGGGCGGCCGCGGAAGAACGAGAATTCGATGGCGATTGTGCCAGTAGAAACGCCTGTTCCTCCGCCGCCTCCACCGAGGAAGAAAGAAGAGGATGAAGTTTTTGTTGACCCCGTTCGGGAAGAGGTGAAGAGGAGGACGGCGGGGTTAGAGAATGAGGCGCAGGTTGTTGAGTTCTTGGAGGGTTTGAAGGGAGAGTGGAATAGCCAAAGGAAGAAGAAGATGATGGTGGAGGCCAGTGAGTTTGGTTCTGACTTGCCGGATGGGTGGAAGGTCTTGCTCTCTGTCAAGAAGAGAGCCGGTCGTGCTTCTGTTCTTTGTCGCCGTTACGTAAGGTTTTTCTCTTTGCTCATTTTTTTTATTTTATCTTTTCATTTGATTGTTTTGCTAGCTATAGATGCATGTAACTGTGGTATATTGTGATTAATTGATTTTTCAAATTCAATACTAATCTTTGCATATGTGCTATCCAGGTAGAGATTTGTAGCATTATTGTTATCAAGACTTATGTGTTGTTCTAGAGTTTAGGGTGGGTTTGGGATCCTTACAGACAGAGACTAAATTAAGTTTGTTATTGTGTTTGGTTTAAAATTTATTAGGACACAAAGATAGAGATTAAATTTGATGGTGGAAGGACAAAAATTAGTATTGGAGACTTTAACGTTGAGTGAGAATATTTGAGTAAAAAAAGTTATTAAATTTTCAGTCCCAGTCCCCACTATCCGTAGGTACTGAAAATAGTGTAATTTTGGAGTCTGAAATTTTCGTTCTAGTTTCCGCACACCAAATATGATACTGAGTCCTATTTCCCCAGTTTGAGTCCCAATACTCAAAACCAAATCCTACCTTATAGTGTAGGATGTTATTAGGTATTGGATCATATGGTACAATATTTTTAGCTATTGATCGTAATCAATTTAATACCTGATAGGCTTCCTATTTATTTAGAGTAATGTTATACAAAATCACAGTATTTAACTTAACATTCATAATATATATATATATATATATATATATAGCGCCGAAATGAATTTCTATTTGACATTGAAATAGTCTTCTATTTGACATAGAATAAATAATTTGGTTGAATATTGAACTTGGTTAGACAAAATAGGTGTACTTAGAATTATTGTATATATATACACAAGAAAAGTTAGATTTTAGGCACATATTAAGATTAAAAATTAAAAAAAGTTTTTATTGAAAATACAAAATAAAAAGTTCCTAAAGCATTTATTTTATAATTAAACAATGGTTTCTTGTTCTCAAATGTAAATATTTAAAATATTTCATAATAATAAACTTATCATGTATTAGTTATATATATATATATATATATATATATATATATCATCTAAAATTGCTCAATTATTTCTGTAATAATTAATTAATTAATTAATACTAAATAAGGAAATTTTGGGTTGATTTTTATTGTTTCCAAATATTTTCCGTTTATTAATATTAATATCAGCCATGTTTAATGTGATAGTTCTTTGCAGAATTGCAGATGTGATACAGGGGTAGGAAAACTTTTTATTATCTTTTTTTTTTTTTTTTGGGGGGGGGGGGGGAGGGAGGGTGT
>JASCZI010090658.1:75361-95496 GCA_036250425.1 Stylosanthes scabra
CGCCTCAGTCTCAATTGGGGAGGCTAGCACTAGCCGTGGTACACACCAGTAAGTATATGGCACCAACCAGTTTTCCCTCATGAAATTGGAGATTTGGAAATACCCTAAAGAGAGAGCATGGCTGCAAGCAAGTGGCA
Source organism: Stylosanthes scabra (assembly GCA_036250425.1). Classification (NCBI taxonomy): domain Eukaryota; kingdom Viridiplantae; phylum Streptophyta; class Magnoliopsida; order Fabales; family Fabaceae; genus Stylosanthes; species Stylosanthes scabra. Next base: position 75,499 of record JASCZI010090658.1, read on the forward strand.
TGTAGTTTGTGCTGTGTTAAGCCTTATGCCTAGTGAGAGCAACTTATGTTACTGATTGATGTAATTCCTCCCCTTAAGAAATCCTGCTTTCAGCATTCTAGAAAAATCGAGACTTGAATGTGTATAGTTTAAAATGTAGCAAACTCGAGCTGAAATATGTAATTCTTTGACTTTGTAGGTTTACTTGAAGGTCAATCGACGACCATCAGCTGATAAATTAATTTTTGTTGGGAATGAAGTGATTGTAAATCCTGGTTTATTACTGAGTACTGACTGTATACCATGTTCAGGTGCTGATGCTTGCATGGTTTTGTAAAAGTTCAATAAGATGATCATAAACAGACATCATATAGAAGCACTGTTATCACGAGCTATTATTTGAATTCATGCCCCTATCCTCTCATTTGTTTGTTCTGACTTGATTCTCTAACTCATCTTTTTATGAGCATTGACTGATATTCATAAGCGGGATTAAAGTTAGATCACGATGAATCTTGGAAAACCATATCTAAATGGCCAAGTTGCACAGCCCTCCCCCTTTTTCCCACTCGGAACAATGGAACAAAATAAAGACATGTGTGGACCTAAACCAAATCATCAAATAATAGTAAACAAGCATGTATTAGGACCAATCACCGTCCAAACAATCACTGCACTAACACAGATTTTGACATAAAGAAATGGAACATTCTCAGACGGGCAAAATATAATTAAAAACCAAAAAAGCACTTATACAGCTTAACCACGAACGTGAGAGTGGTATGTATGGTATGTATGTGTGTGAGTGTGTGTTGAAAGATAATAATGATCATCTAAATTTAACGACAACACAAGATATGTCATCTTTACTGTCTCTTTCTAATGCTTCAGCAGTTAGTTGCTTTGCTGCTTTCTGTGGTTCTTTCATCCTTCTGGCAATGTCTACTGCCTCTTGATTTGTCATTACCTTCCATAGTCCATCACTTGCAAGGATTAGAAGATCTGTATCACCATCTACTTCACTTGTTTGCACATCTGGGTCTGACCTCAAATGTGACTTTAGGCTCTTGTCTCCAAATGCTCGTGATACTGCTAGTTGACCATTCACTCTTGGCACATCACCTTTCCATTCATTCATTCATTCATTCATTCATTCATGTTAGTTCCATGCTCATATCATCATCACATATACATGTACATATGTTACTAGTTACCTGGCAAGTTGGATACAAAACCGCCTTTGTTCTCGATGCTTCCTCGTTCGGTGTTGGGTTCATGGTCTGTGGTCATTTGTATGGCCTGTCCTTTCCTTGAAAGAACAGCTCTTGAATCACCAACATTAGCAATCCATAACCTACTTCCATTGATCAATATTGCAGTCACAGCTGTTGATCCACCACGTCCCAAATCAGAACTGTGTGATAGAATTGCCTTATCTGTGCTCTCATATGCTTTCGAAATCGACAAAGTCGGGTCCTCCCAAAACTCATCCTGAGATATCAATCCAAACAAGAAATAAGATCTTTACTTACTAATTTGGGGGCATAGAAACATCTCCAATTGGATAAAGTAAGAAGTACTCACCTCCCTTAGAATGTTGGGGAACAAGTTTTTCTGTAAGTAGGCAGGGACACGGTCTCCAAGGTGGCCATCATAAATTGCAAACAAACCCAATTCTTTGTCCTGAATCTGCACAAACTTGGCAACATGGTAATCCTCCATTGGATGATTAGCTCTACCCTTCACTAGGCTGAAACCATACTTTACTGTTCCATCATGGTTTTTCCCCTTACCAGTGCTTGATGAAGAACGTGTTGCTACAAGCTATAGTGCATTGCAACCAAACAAAATTAAATCATAAGTAAAAAAGACTTTAAAATCTATAAATGATAGAGTGAATGTTGACACAAAATATAAGATGTTCAGATAAAATTACTGGATTATCATAAACTGCGGTATACTTTAAATGTTTCTTAGATAATTGTCTTTGAGTGAGTGATTACAAGTTCCAAATCATGAAGATTCAGACAAAACTAGTACTTCATAACATACCAGAATTGATTAAAGCAAGTCACTAGGCTTGTTCTGCTCCAATGTTTGCATACCACATCAACTTGTGGTGGTTAAGAAGATTAAAGTTGCATACAAAAGTAGTAGTAGTTGGAAAACAAAATTGTGGTTAAGAAGATAGAAGTTACATAAAAGGAAAAAAGAAAGTGGTTGGGAAACTACAGATTGATGTGACAAGCAACAAATGAGGCAAAATTTTAATCGGTTAATAATCTCTCCTACCTACACCATAATTCACCAAAATTGCTACCCAAGATTGAAGTTCAAGATTTTGAAAGAAATTCAAGATAAATTATAAAGCAACATTGAATCATTAATCATTCCAAATAAAACGCTAAAATGTTCAATATTTCCTATCAAACTAGGAATCCCAGAAGAAGAAGAATTGAACAAGAACAAGAACATAGACACATTAAATTCAAGTTGATCATGGAAATAGTCCTCCATAGAAAACTGAACATCAATCAAATTCAGTAAGAACCAGAGAAGAATGTCACATTTTCTTACCTGAGAGTAAGAAGCCTTGAAGCAGCACAACTTAGCCATGAAAAAGAACAACCTTGGAGCAACTTGTGGAATTAATGCTTTCAGTTAATTCCCAGCATAAGGTACTCTGCAGACACCTTCAATTCAAATTTGGAGACAAACCCAATTCAGGAAAATCACAGCACTTTCACAAATTCAACTACTTTATGATCAAGAACAAAAATCCAATAGTCAAAACCTGAATTTTCAGAAACAATATTCCACCAAACCCATAAAGAACAGAACATAACAGAACAGAACAGTGAGTGAATCTGAGCTCACCTATCCAATCAAAATTCAGAAAGGATTCAATTCAATTCAACTTGGGAATTGATTGGATGATTGATAGTTCATGCTCAACCTCTTTCTCTTTCTTTTTCTTCTCTGTTCAGCTTCCTAGTTCACACAAGCTTTATATAAACACGAAGGATCATGACAAAAAAGAAACATAGTAAAAGGAGTGAGGGAGAACATGTTTTGTGGGAGAATCTTAAACAAAATGATAATTATTATAAAAGTCTAAAAGATTGTTTGAGACAAAAAAAAAGGATGCTTATGTTATTTTTTCTTCTGTTGTGATATTAATATTATTTTCTAACCGTTTCGGCAGCCTTAAACTTCACAAAAACAAAAGATATATACTCTTCTTTATTTATTTATTTTTAATTAATGAAAAGGAAAAGATTATGGTGCCCACAAGTTTAAAAAGAGATCAGAGCAATGTATTATTGTTGACTTTAATTTGCTGGCTTCTACTGTTTAGTGGTTTAGTCTATCTGCTTTATCCAACCATTTACCTTCGCCAAATGTTAAAAACAATAATAAAATAAATGAATTTTATTTATGATCTTGCAGATGGAAATTGCAGGGTGTTTCCTTGTTCTCGTTGAAAAGAATAAAATAATGTGGAGGGTGTGGCTTTCTAGGGTTATTATCGGATACATGTAACGTATAAGAAATTGCAAACGTGACATCTATAACTTTATCACCTCACAGAAATTGTTTAATTCTAAGTTTTTGGTTAATGATAATTTGGACCTCAATATTTTCTGTCATATTACTGTGACATACCATATTAGTGATCTTTAATTCTTTATGATTCCATAAGAAAATATACTAATGATTAATGAATAGGGTTTTCAACCAGGAATGCCATTTTGCTATTGAGTTTTCAATTAAAATTTCATAGTTAACTTGGGTCCGGATTAATTAGAATGAAATGTATGTACCAACGAGTAACTATATTTATATATCTACACTACATGCATATGTATTTATACATTTATAATTTTTTTTTACAGTGACTCAAATTGAGTAATGCTAGAAAGCCAACGTTAGGGAACTCATAAGGAGCCCATCAATGTAATTAGGGAAATAATAGATGGTAAAAGAAAAAAGAGAAAAGAAGAAAATTTAATATTGGCTCCCAAGACTTTCTCATTCAAATTTTTATGTACTAGATTTTATTTTTTTTTATGTTTTTTTATGCTAGACTTCATTATTTCTGTACACATCGATTTAGGTGTGAAAACACATAAATAAATATATTTACGCACTAACACTTAGGTTTGTTCTTTATTTATATATATTCTGTTTCATGCATGTATTTTGATGAGTCATGCCATCAAACCTCAAGCTTACTACTATTTATATATGACGTATAGGAAACAGGTCACGTATTTCATGGTTTACGGTAAACCAATGATCTTAATCATTGATTTTAATTTGTATATATTTTAAAATTATTTTATAATTGAAATCAACGGTTAAGATCATTGAATTACCATATACTCTGGAGCACCTTGGACTTACTGTGCTTAAATTTTCGAATTAAAATGATCTCTTATATTTCAAAGTTAAGAATGCAATATTATAAACCCTACTATATAAAACACAATACTGTGTAATAAGTGCTTTGGAACTGAGCTAGTTTCTTTTTGGAAGTTATTATTCTTAGTCTTAGCGAAAGCTTGTAGCAATGGGCTTGAATATATATTATATTTAAGTAATAAATTCATAGTCAATATCAATATCAATATGAATATGATTATAAAAACGGTAGTTTAATTGAAATGACATTGTTTTTCTAGTGTGCATTCATGAAGTAGTTGAATTGAATTGAATTGGTCCGAGATTTGACTCTGATTGTATAATCAATAATCATCTTTTACCATTCTTTATGACAATCCTAATACGTACTCATCATCCACTAAATATACAACGTTGTTATTTGTTGGTTGAAACAAGAATCTTTTATAAAATTCCTAAAGTAGTCGTTTAGACTGAGATTGGAGCTGTGTATTGAATTATGGTTTCTGATGAAATTCCAATTCCACTATTTTTTCTAAGGAGGATATCCTAGGCTCGATACATTCATATTATTTCTTTCTATTTTATCGAGTATTTATTTTTAGAAGTTTGATGTTGTCATATTATATTTCCTTCTTGCATATATACCGTCTTTAATGTTCGAATTTAGAATCAGACATTTAAGTAATTCAAACCACTTATCACTTGTACTAAAGGATGTGGTTATTCCAATTCCACTATTAATGTCGCTGAAAATGATCTTCATATACTATTATAATGGTCTTCCGATTTTTTTTGGGTAGTGACTTACTAGTTAATAGTGTAATGAGCATTGCGGTGCACAAAGATCAATTTCAAGAACATTAATAGTGTAATTAGAATTTCGAAAGCTAATTCAATTCAGGTTTCAATATGAAGAATCACTTTGTGATTTTAATCCAAAAATTTTGGACCCCGACCAAGTATTATTCATCTAATTATTCTAATATAAGAAAATATAAGAAATAGAAAAATTAAATAAAGGTAGTTTTATTCAAAAAGAAAACCGAAAGTTCATTTGGCGTTTGGAACAATCAAGTCAAATTAACAGCAGGCCAACTTTTCTATAATTTCTTTAATGTAAGCCATTTTTGCTGAAAGTTTATGTTTCATTTTTCAAAGTTTAAAAGTCACACATTGATAGAGGCACAATACTAAGGTATATAGGCTATAGGTTTTTTTTTTTTTTTTTTAAAAAAAATTAATTTACTTAAATCAACACAATAAGATGAAACATATATAATTCAGACTAAAAAAAATAAACAAACAAAAGACCAGATACAACATCACATACACTAGTTTGGCCAATTCCAAATAACAAACTATAGATCATATCCTTATTATAATAAGAACACCATAAGGACATTAGTAGATATCATTTCTAATGTCATATCCGGCACATTAACTTGTTTTCATGTTGATATGAGGAGCTTTTGTTTCATAATCTCATTTAGAGAGCGAGAGGATATGATTTCGGTTCCTAAATAGAACACATACATCATTACTTTCATCAATTAAAAAATTAAATTTGGCACTTTTTAGACGGATTTAGTTTAATTTCCTATTAAAAGAACTGCGGATACTTTTAAAAGCCATCCAAATAATCATAAAAAACATTATATAATAAAAACTCGCGTACACTCATTAACATTCACAATTATATATTTATAACATCTAAAATTACTCATTTATTTTAACAAAATAAATAAAAAACAAAATCAAGTGGCTTCAACACTAGCAGTTCTGGTGAGCCCTCTCTCTCCGCCGAAGGCCTTCTTCTCCTTCCGCAGTGAGCTCCCAGAGACGAGTTCCCGCAAAAGCAGCAATGGTAGTGTCCTGCCAATCAGTCAACCACAATGATAACGACACCTTTCTCCTTCCTGGCCTCTTTCACAGTCGAACTCACCCTTCCTTTGGTTTGATGAGGATTCTCTCTCCCCCACACCACTCTTGCTCTCTCTTGACGAAAACAATGACCTTGCTCACCGTCGGTGCCTTCTTCCTTTAATTTTTCTAATGAATCTGTTTCTGTATAGCTCATGTTCTCCTTTTCTCCCTCTGTTTCTGTCTCAATCTCTCTTTTGGCGTGTGTTTGATTCTCCTTCTCGTTCCTTTCTCAAAGACGGTGACGACCATCTCCAATCGCATTTGTGCCTTCTTCCTTCTTCTCTTTCTCCCTTTCTTCTTCTTCCCCGTGCTTCGTTCTCTTCTTCTCCCATATTTGGTCATGAAAATATTCAATAAATGTGAGAGGGTAGATTAGACTTGTACATTTGAAAAGTTGGATGAAGGTAATTTCGAAAATAAAATTATAGTTCCAGCATAAGAAATTCCATTCTTATGTGTCCACACTTTTTTGAGATATTGAAAGGATTGAAACTTATTAAAAATCTCGTGTCTATCCTCTCAAATTTTGTGTCCATCAGTATTTTTCGTTTAAAAGTAGACTTAGAGATAATGAAAATTGTGCTAGAAACAATATGTCCAGTGTTTATGTTTCTGTTACTAAACAAATTTGTATCTATTAGTGTCCATGTTTGTGTGTCCTACTGTAAAAAACAAATGCAGCCTTAGTGTCAGTCTCTAACCACGAAATATAATACTGGTTGCTGGATTTGATAGTGTCCTGAGAATCAAATCAGACTGTCTGATTCAATCGGGAACTAGTCTATTGTCCGGTTCGATTGAAGGCAAAAAATTAGATTTTAGAAAATCGAAAAAATCGGTAAAAAAAAAACAATAAACCAACTAAATATACCAGTTTTTAGCATATAAAAAATGATTTTTAAATATTTTTGTAAAAAAATTATATTTATATTTTAAATAATTTTATTATATATTTAAATAAATTAATCTGATCTCGATGATATTATTAAATCATTGGACCAGTTATTCCATCATGAGTTCGGGTTATCGCAACCTTGGGATTTTAGTTGTCCAATCTCAGTTTAAGTCTCGTAAGTCTGGGTAACCAATAAATCATTAACTCTTATATATACATTGCCTGAGTGCTTGACTAGGGTTTCTACAAATACAGCAAGTTTGTCTCCTAATGGTTGTGTCTGCTAATAATTGTAGCTCAGCTATCATATGATAAATATAATCTATAATTTGATAATGATTTTACGTACAAGTATATATGAATAATAAATTATCATAGTAGCTCAGCTGTTATGAACTTATGATAAATAACGACGCACTATGCAGTGGTTTACTTCATTACTTATAAAAATCTTTAGGAATATAAATTTAAACGCAACCATGCTAGGTAACCAATAAATATTCAGTCAATATTAGCCAATAATTTAAATTGAATGTTCTATTTCTTTAGGTTTCGGATGTTCTGTTTTTAGGTTTTGGATATTCTGTTTCTAAAAAAATATAAAGTTGGCTAAGGTTGCTTTAAGTTTAAGATGTTCTATGACTTCCATTGTGGATGTTCTATAAACAGTGGTTTCGGATGTTCTATTTTCTATTGGCTGATTTGTTAGCTAGAAAATTATTGGTTGCCTATACTTTTCCATTCAAACAGTGTTCTTTAAGACTTAAAATTATGTTTCTGTATAATAATTCAAGTTAAAAACTGATTTATTTGAATAAAATCCTCAGTTAATGGTGAATTTGAACAGAAACAACAAGCTAAGAAATATTGAAAGAGATAATCATTTGAAAGGAATAGAAGCATTTGTAGAGCTTCTTTGGGACGATGGGAGAGGACATACACCCCCCACACCCCTTCCCAAAAAAAGGTTTATTTAAAAAATTGTTAATATGTTATATTCTTGGGTTGAGTTTTACTCTTGTTATAGCCAATTTTTTTTTGGTTCAGACATACTAATATCTTTCTTTTTCTCAATTTAGACCTTTCTTTTTAAATGTTCTCAATTGGACAAGAATCTAATTAAAATATAGAAACGAATAGAATAATTTAAACTTTATTTATTTATATTTTGATTTCATATGATGATCCTTATAACTAAGGAAATTATTTATATGATAGCATTAAAATTTATGTATTATTTTGTGAAATTTAAAATGAAATTGCATTAAAGTCATGCAGTGGGAATGCTCTAAACTTCGTCCTACATATCCATTTTTTTTTAATCAAACTTTTCTACGTACACAATAATTTATGAAGCAACAACCGCCAACATTCCAATTAGAGTTGTCATTTGGACTAATTTTGGGCTGTGCATGGATCGGATCGGATATGGTTGATTTTCGATCTGATCCGCACTACTTTTATCGGATCGGGTCCGATACAATATCCACATTTTTAACCTTCATATCCGATCCACCCTCAGAGCCACAATCCAACCACTTCAATATATACAAATCAAAACCACACGGTATAATAACAATGTTTAAATAAAATTTCCATACAAATCTGTTAAGTGTTAAAACATATTAAATTAGAATCTGTTAAAACATTACATGAACAATTTAGGAACATTTTTTGCAAAATAATTGGGATGATTTAATGCATATTATAGATAGCAGGGAACCAAAATGGGAAAAGGGGTGAGGATGAACAGAGCATAGACAGTGAAGAATAACATAATAGAACAAAGGCTAACGACGACGGTGAGAAGCGGCAACTTTGCGGCGGAAGAGGAGGTGAGCAGAGCAACGAAGAGGAGGCGCGCATAGACAACTTGGCAGAGGCGAGTTAAGACGAGGAAGGACGCGGCGATGAGAGACACGCGACGATAAGAGACGACGAACGGTGGCTATTAGGGACAACGTGGCGGCGTTTAGATGCGACGACCAGGCGGCGTTAAGCATCTACGAGTTGTGACTCAAATCGATGATAAGGCAGTGGGTGACAGCCATCCGGCCATGGCGCAGAGACAGTTGGACGAGAGAGGAGACGGTGAAGGGCTGGTGGGTGACGACCCACGAACGCAGGATTAGTGGGATTAGGGTTTGTGAAGGGAGAGTTGTGAACTGATTGTGATTTGTGAACGTGTGGAGTGTTTGGAGGCATGCTAATGACTAGGGTTTCATCATTTAACATAACATATATACATTTTATTTTATTTATTTATTTATGAGTGCGGATCTGCAGATCTGCGGATCGGATACACGGATATCAACCGCAAATCCGCTATCCGATCCTACATATGTGCGGATCGGATTGCGGATATCACCGAAGGTATGCGGATCTTATCTGATCCATGCACACCCCCTAGTCCTATATGGCTTTAGCAAAGCCTTATAAGACAAGGACAAATTAAGAAAAGGCCATGATATATAAGGCCATATATTCAAAAGGCCCACAAAATCAAAAGCCCTCACGGGCCGAAGAAGCCTAGGATCAGCCCATGGGCCACTTTTTCAATTTTTTTAAAAATAATTTTTTATACACTTCAATCCCTAAATAAATAGAATTCAAATTAAATAAAAAAATAGAATTCAAATTCACTATATAAACAGAATTTACGGCTAATAAAATTTATAAAAAAATTCATCAAATTGAATTAAACTACTCTTAAAAGCAAGTAATCACTAAGACACAAAATAAAAAATTAAAAAGTTGCAAGTAATCATCGAATTGACATGAATCACTGAAAGCCAATAATAATAATAATAATAATAATAATAATAATAAAAGAAAATTTTGCACAAAGAAAACTTTCTATTTTTCCAACAAATTCAAGTAACAAAACTTTAGAAAATCACGTGAATCTCAAAAAATCAAGTAAACAGATATTCAAGAAAACATTTTCTAAGTTTCAATGAAAAGAGAAAGAAAAAGAAAAGCATTAGAAACTTGCGTTGATGCCACTTTTCAACATCTGTCCATCGCGTCAGCGACATCTTCTTCCTCTGTGAACTGTCGAAGTCTTTGCCTTTATTAATCGCACCACTTGAAACTTGAAAGAGGTCCTCCAACAAGAAGCTTGGATGACATTGCCTTCACCTCTTTCTTGCAGACTTCTTCCACCGTGTTGCCCTTTTCCATCGCCTCTTCCGCCACCATGAAATTGCTGCCGCAGATATAGAACGTGTTCAAGGGAATGAAGTGTAAGAGAGAAGGAAGAAGAGGAAAACGCATTGTCTGAGAGAAGAGAGATTAGGGAATTTAGGAATTAGGGATTTTTGTTGGATTGGTATAATTAGGCTGGGTTGGGGTTTTAGAGTTGGTCCTAATTCAGCCCTATTTTTTGGGGCTTATTTAAGGATAAGGCCTGTGAATTTTTTTAAAAATAAGTTAGGGCTATAGGCTAAAAAATATTAAAGGGTTTAGGCTGGCCCTAGGGTTGTGGGTCTAAAGGACTCTCTAATTCCAACAAACATCATCAATTTCCTCAATTTCCTTCCCAATTCCTTTCTTTTCAAATCCTTTGCCGCCTTGTATATTGACTCTGCTGCCAAGCCTCTCACCCTCCATCTCTCTTCTTTCTCTCTCTCCCCCCTCTAATCTCTGGCTCCTGCAGATGTACTAGCACCTATATCGTGCAACCTTCACTATCGCAAATCCACCCCCACTACCACCGTGCAACCCTTCTGTGCCGTCATTGTCCAGCATCATCCCCTTTTCGCTAGCTCACCACGACTGCTGCATTCTTTATCCTCTGACTCCAATGTCGTTCTACATCTTCTCAACCTCCACTACAAGAAAGACATGACTTAGTGGCGGTTTTTTGTTGCTTCACGACGGGTTTTTATTGCCGCAAAACAATTTTAAGGTGGTTGGGTAATTGCCGCCTATAATTGCGTTGCTAAACGGTCACAAAACACAAAATACGGCGGCAGTGCATTTTGTGACGGTTTAAAAACTGCCGCTAAATGGAGGCGGTTGAAAACAAGCTGATTTTCAAAAACCGGTTACAAATCAGTGGTTCAGACTCGTAAACTCCCTCTTTTGGTAATTATTTCTGAAAGTTTTATGGGAGAGATTCGAACTCGAGACAAAGAGGTAGTCCAAGCTCTTTCAGCATGTCTTCCACTCTACCAAGCCAATTCAACATACAATACATATAGTGCTACTAATCATATATATAGAAGTTTGTATAATATGTAAGTTGTGCATTATTTTAAATGAGTTAAATTCAATTATTCATATTTTTATTAAGATGACTTATTAAATTGTGGTTTATATTATATCTATTATTTATAAAGAAATATATTATTAACCGCAAAAGTTAAAGTTATTACTTTTTAATTTGTTAGATTTGAGTGACGTGAAATATTAGTTTATCTTTTAAATTCTCTTTTATTATAATTTTTAACAAAATTGGAATCTAATTTAAAAATGTTAAATAAAGAAAAATATATTTCCGGCGGTTCCGACCTCAACCGCCGCTATATTATCGCCATTTATCCATTCCACGGCGGTTCCTGCATCAATCGCTGCTAAACTTATCTATTTCTCGGCGTTTTTTCTAAAACGCCACTAAATACGGTAAACTGCCGACATTGTCCATTTAGCAGCGAATTATTTAACCCCCGCTAATATGCCGCCGTTATTTGCCGAATTTCTTGTAGTGCTCTGCGATCGTAGCACCAGCATTGATGACGTCACACCTCTCTCTTTCCTCCTTGCGCTGACCCCTTTGTCTTAGCCCCTGACTCCTACTGCTCCCTGTCCATACGTCGTTTCTCCATCCAACGCTCTTCAACCATCGTGACGCCATTGCACCCACCACGCAACTGTCATCAGCATGCTTCCTCCTTCTGAGTCTTTTCCTAGTCTCTTCCTCATGATTGAGTAAAGAATAGGTTTGAAGTTTGTGGTTTTTGTTTTGGTTACATGATGAATTTTATTATTTTAGATGATCAATTTTATTTTTTCTAATGATCTGTTTTGGATAATCTGTTTTTAATTTTGAATGGTCAATTTTATTTTTTTGAATGATCAATTTTCGCTAATCACCACTTCACTCTACGTAACACTATTGAATTGTTAATCATTTTAAAAAAGTAATGTTTTAATTACTCTTAATTTATGATGGTTGAACCCACATATAATAAAAATTGGAAATTCAAAAATAGTTAGAATATTATTCTTTTCCCTGAGGTGATAAATAAATTTTGAGAATTTTTTTCCAAATTTGTTGGGACATAGTTTCCCAGGTTCACTATGTTCTTTGTCCGAAATTCATGCGTTGATTTTTTCGGATGGTTTGGATTCTTGTGGGGTTGCTTATTAGGTTATTAGCCTTTGTTTGTTTGGATCCCAGTGAAGTGGGAGGGAAGTTAATGAGATGGAAGGACAAATTAAATTACTCCCATTGTTTGGAAGTAACTTCGGAAAGGTTAAATTGCATGGTTGAAAGAAAGGCAATAAGGGGAGTATGGGACCCACCGACCCAGCCTAATATGAAATATCTATTTATTCTCCATCCATGGTTGTACGGAACGGAACTGCTGGGGCTTTAATTTCAACTTCGGAGTTTGGATGGACGTGCAAGGGAAGTTGGGCTTTAATCAACTTTAACAAATTACTTCTTTTTTTTTTCTTTTGTTGGGGAACAAATTATTTCCTATTTTTATCATTCATTTCAACTACTGTATCGTTATGGAAAACAATACCTGTATGTCTATTCGTTCCAATAAAATAGTTTTTATTTTCTTTGTTGCGTTTCAAATTTTTTATATTAAATATCATTATTTCTGTGTTTAAAATGAGAATTTAAGTGTTATGTGTTATAAATTTAAAAGGATTTTATATGTATATTTAATTATATATTGTTCATGTAAAAGTACGAGCGTGATTAAATAATTATTATTATATTAAAATTATATATTAAACTCATAGGTAATATGAATTTAACATATATATATGTATTATAACATAAAGTATATTAATATTCATATATATATTAAATTTAATGTTAATATTAATACTAACCATACACCATCATATATCAAGAAATATTTATTAACTTAATTATATTAATGTTTAATTAAAATAATATGTTATATATATAATAAAATTACATTAAATATTTAATATTTTAAAGCTAAAATTTATATTTGTTAATAACTATGTCTTCATCTTCTATAATAATATTGCTAAAGTATATTTTTTATTTTTGAATATTAGAGAAGTTTCAAAATTGATGTTTAATTTTGTATTTAACATTTTAAATATATTATTAAGTGTTAATCTCATCAATTTTAGCGACAGTTCACAGTTTTTACCGACGGCTAACTGCCGCAACTCCATCGACGTTGGTATAGAAGAAGATTGTAGTATTATTAACTGAGATGAAGATGGTGTGACAATTATACGTGGATATGTCACTACCATGATGAAACCTAAATTTACATAAGAGTGACACATCATATCATGTCATATATTGAGTACAATTGTTGGTATAATTGAAATATATTAAAATGTTAGAAGTAAAACTAAAATCAAAGATAAATCTTGAAAACAAAAGGTATACTTTATAATTCCGTGGAGAATACTTCTCTAAATAAAAGCCGTATACAAATATTTGTCATTAACACATTTTTTCATTTTACATGAAAATTATTAATTTTCGTTTCCACCTTATATCTAGACCTGGATCTTATATAGTGCTTCCATTTTTGTGGTGTATATATGCTACAACTTTCTATAGTTAAAGAAAACACTATAGGGATATAAATTTGTTTGATAAAAAACTTTAGATTGTGGAGATATTCATTTTTATGCGAAGAAGAAGGAGGTATATTCTCATGTGTTGCAGTACATACGTGTTTGGATTCAAATGTATCCATATTTCTACTCGTTAAAACTTTTAATAATCAAAAGTTGTGTCTCCTCGTAGTTTATAGTCAACAAATATGATTTTTATGTTCCTTTTTTCAATGTAGAACTGATTGCTTCTATATAAGCTATAAGTAATACTTGGCTTTCATCGAATGAAATTTATGTTTACTGTAAAAAAAAAAATCTAACAGTTGTTATCTATGCTCTTTCTCTTTCTCTATTTTTCTTTTTTATTTTAGTAAGGCTCAAACATAAAACCTCTTACAATGAAAAAAAGAATAATATCATATAAGTTACAGGTTCATGAGAAAGTTGGTATCCAGGGTTTTTTTTTCTTCTAAAATACATCCACCCTATAATCCACAAAAAAAGATATTTTGCTAAAGCAAGAATCAAACTTATGACTTTTTAGTTGAAGTGTAATATACTTATCATTTTAACTAATGTTAAATATAATATTGTTATATATATTTAATTTAATAAAATATGGATTAATATTAATATACTAGTATATACAATAATGAAAATATAGGGAGTATTGTTGTCCAGTTTTTTAAAATAAATTTTATATATAATTTATAAAAATTATTAGACCATTTGGGTTTATAATTTATAATTTTTTTCTGTATCTAAATATTTGAACTTCTTATCGTTAATAAAATTTTAGAGACAATATTAATTATTTACTCTTGTACAAAAATGTCATTTTTAAGAATTGAATCCAAGACTTTTCAAATAAAGTATAAACTACTATTTACTATCTCAACTAATTAATTTTTATTTTTTACACAAATTTAAAAAATAAAAGAGTGAATCACTAATATATATTTATAAGGACACATATTCTACAATGTAATATAATAAAGTATTGAAGCTGCTAAAGAGATGTGTACTGTGTAGTATAATGAAAGCATAAAGACACAGATCGAATATAGCTAGTTCAACCCTATAATTGAAAATTAAATAATTATTAATTATAATTAAGGTAGCTCATTAATAATAATAAGGTTATGCTATTTGTACATAAAAATCAGTGAGTCACTAGTATGTAATACACATTAAAATATAAAATAGACATTGAAAATAATAAATTATACATATATTTATATATAGATACACGATGACCTGTCCATAATGATATACACAGAAGGATGCTCCTGCTGCATAACTAGAAGTGCTGCTGTGCATGCTGGTATATATCTGTATGCATGTCCCAGCAGTGTCCCGTTCAATTCACATCATCATCTGGAGCAATAGATGGAGAAGGAGGTGGAATAATCCACGAGGAGTCATCATCATTATTAATAGTAGTACCACCTTTACCTTCTTGTGGTAATTCAAAAAAGTGAGATAGCATATCTGGAAGGTCCAGTGTTTGGAAGCTATCATCAATAATTCCATCAGAAAACGCGGCTACTGATGGATTATTATGATTATGATGATGATGATTATTATTGTCCAGCTGTGGCAAGTTTGTAACTAGTTTGTGGTTCTCATTAGAGATGGAGTTCAACAAAGGTTCCATATTTGTGATGATGCTGTCAGATGAGGATAAAGTAGATAAATATTGAGTTTTAAGGTATTGAAGCTTTGCCAGATGAGCTTCTAATTCTGAATGTAACTTCACAGCCCGTTCAACTGTTGAACGATGATCCATCATCAGTGGCTTATGAGTAACTGGATCAACACCCATCTGAATCAGCTTTTTCTTCGCACGAGTGTTCCAGAAATTCTTTATGTCATTATCAGTCCTCCCTGGTAGATGGGATGCAATTGTTGTCCATCTGTGAACAGAGTAATAAGCAAGCTCAGTCAGTCATATATCATAATTATTTATTAGTTAACATTTTTAAAATAATTAAATCATGTTAATATATAATTATTGAAGTACTTGTTTCCAAGAATGGAATGAAGATGTATAATGGTTTGTTCTTCTTCTTGGGAGAATTCACCCCTCTTGATACCAGGCCTTAAATAGTTGGTCCACCTAAGCCTACAGCTCTTACCACATCTATTAAGACCTGCATCAACAATATTAAACTACATCATGATGAATTCATTGACAAAATTAATATTATATATAATAAATTAAACGTAATATATTAATAAATTCATTCGCAGACCGGCTAGCTTAGGAATTGCTCTCCAACTGCCACGGCCATGTTTGTGAATGTAGCAAAGAAGCTTTTGATCTTCTTCAGGAGTCCATGGTCCTTTCTTGAGGCTACTCCCATCTCCGCAGCGTAGACACCTTCCCATAATCTTATGATTAATAGATGGATTATTTAAAGCTACTAATCTTTCCTCTCTAATAACCGCCAAATGACACTTGGGGCCGCACGCCATATTTATAAACAAGGAAAATCCATGAGAAATAATAAAAATAACTCCAAATCAATCCAAAATTTTCATATTTAATATTCATTAATTATTATCAAAATAAACGAATAATTTTAGGAAAAGTTTGATACACATAATTAAATAAAACGATAGCCATAACTTATCTATTTTAATTTTTGTTTCTAACTTTCTGCTTATTGATTATTTTGAAATAAATACATAATGTTAATAGATTATATAAATATAAAATTATAAATATTATATACGTTAAATTATGAATATTAAGTTAAATAAGGACACTTGGATTATAAATGACTATTACATGAAATTATGGATATTAAGTTAAATAATTTAATTTTTATGCACCATTAGTGTAAAAGAGTTTTACACATATATCAATCAGGTTTTATCATATTATTAAAAGTAATTAATTTTTAAACTCATTACTTATAAAATTATATAAATACATAAATTCGATTAAATGATTATGTAAAATTCTTTACACTGTTAGAGTATTAGTTTAAATTCTAAATTAAATACAATAATATTAATAGATATAGTCTATTTTGACGGCTTTTCTCTCACCAACAAATTACCACCCAGTAAAGATTTTTCTTTAACAAAAATAAATTAATTAAATCTTTGTGGACTTAGCATTTGACAAACTTATAAATGGAAGTACTTGCTGGATAGCCAAAGAGATTTTTCATCAACATCAGTATAAAAGAAAATGTTGGGCATTATTTAAAAGTAATTATCTAAAATATTAAGGTAAAAGATAAGGTGCAGTCTCTCATGAATTAGGTCAGTCAATGGCTATGGTGCAATTGGTTGAACACCCAATAAAAGACTGCCAAGTGGAACAAATGCGCTTTATGCCTCGACCTTTCAAATCAACGTATACTGTGCGTAAGTCACTGAATTTGACTGCAAAATTACGGGACTGTCCTAGCGTGGTTTATCCGTGTAGCTAGGCCCTTAAATCAATAGGTGGAATAGTAATTTCAAATATGATTGTTTTGGGCCGAGACCTATGTTTACCAAATTATGATGCACATTACTTATATTTCACGACAAAAAATCGCAAACGAACATACAACTTTTAAAATAAGTATCAATAAATCATATTTTATCAAACATATTTTATTTTATTTTATCTGTGAAATATGATTGGCCCTTAAACGAACATACAATTTATTAAAAAAATATATTTTATTTTATTTTATTAAACACATGTGCTACAACTTTTAAAATACTATCTTTTAAAATATAACTTTCATAAGTTACCTTTGAAAAGTAAAATCTTTATCAAACGACTATGTCGTGACTATCTAAGAGCTGTTTTTTTAGAGCCTGAAGAGCTCAGCAACTTTTTTAGAGTAACAACATTACCATACTGAGCTTAAGAGTGAGTTTGGTAAAACTTTTTTATTAAATGATCATATTCTCAAAAAGTATAAACTATTTTTTTTTGTGTTTGGTAACTCTAAAGTCGATACTAATTAAGCTTATATTTTATTAAAAAACCAATTTAATTCTTAATTAATTATATTTAATTTTATATTAATACAAACTATACTGATAAAAAGTTATTTTAGTAATTTAACACCTTGAGAACAATTATAAAATATATTTACCCAATTTACTAAAAGCTATATGTGTGGGAGAAATTATTAGTTGTATTTAGAGCAATTTACACTTTTTACTCTCTCAAATTAAATTGTATGATGTCATAATTGTAAGAACCGGACTGAACCGGCCGGTCGGACCAGTCCAACCGGAAACCGGACCCCTTACCGGTTCGAGTCACCTCAAGGATCGAAAATGCGCTCAAACCGCTAAGAATCGGATTAAACCGGCCGGTTTAGTATAAAACCGACGACTCAGATGGTTTTTTAAAACCGGACCGAGTGAAATTTGTTTTTTTTTTTTTAAATTCCTAAAAACGGCGCCGTTGTAGTGGTTTGACAACTACCCTAATTCCCTAAATCACTAACACTAAGAAACCCTAAATCACCCATACAACCATACCCACAACAGCCCTCACACAGCATCTCACTCACCCATACCCACAACCCATAACCTCACCCAATCACCACCGCTGGCTACCCCCAAGCCCCATTCGGCGGTTCCTCCGCCTTCTCCCGTCGCCTTCTCCCCGTTCGGCGCCTTCTCCCTTCGCCACGCCAGTCACCTATCGCGAACGGCCACCAGTCACCAGCCGCAAACGGCCGCTTGTCACCAGTCGCAGACGGCCGCAAGTCAGTCGCCGTCGCGAGCTTCCTCTTGTCTCGGCCAGTCACCGTCCTCTGCTAGTCCCCCGTCGCCAAGAAGCCTTCCCCCGTCGTGGAGTGCTTCTGCCTTCTACCGTCGTGAGGTGACGCCTTCCACCGTGCAGAGGTGCCGCCTTCCACCGTGCAGAGCCTCCGCCTTCCACTATCGCCTTCCCAGTAGCTGGTATGCCTCCTTCGTTGTCTCTGACTCTGTATATTTTTTTCTGGTGTTTTTTCATCTGTGATTGCAGAAAAATTGTATATTTTGGCAACCTTATGGCTTTGTGTGTGGCTTTGCTATGGCTTGTGTGGGAATCTAATGACTTGATTATTCACTGGATTATTGTTATTTATCTGTATATTTTTGTGCATTTGGCTGCTTATTATGATTATGATGATTATGCATTTGGACTGCTCATTTGAATGGGACTGTTTTTGTCTTTGTTAATTTGAATGGACTTGCTTATTCACTGGATGAATGTTATTCATCTGTATATTTTTGTGCATTTGGCTGTTTATTATGATTACGATGATTATGCATTTGGATTGCTCATTTGAATAGGACTGTTTTTCTTTTTGTTAATTTGAATGGGACTGTTTTTCTTTTTGTTAATTTGAATGGGACTTGCTTATTCACTGGATTAATGAGATGTTTGTGCGTTTTTTCATTATGATTATGATTACACATGTTATTGATTGAAATTAATTTTGATAGGGTTTTAACATTTAAGATGGATTCATCACAAACACCATCTACAACACCATCATCCCAGGAACAAGGATCAACTCCTGATGCCTTGGGCATAGTTTATATTTATAACTTTGTGCCTTGATGGATGTTGCATTTTATAATTTAGTGTGTTCTTGTGTAAACTGATAAAGACATGTATTATTTGGGATATAGACTTTTATGACCGTTAAAGACATGTATTCTAAGTTGTAATGTTAAAATTTTCGTAATTTATATTTTTGCGCATTTGAGTCCAGTTTTGCGGTTTGACCTATGACTCAACGGTTGAACCTATGACTCCATGACTCCATAGGGTGACCGGTTCGATTCTTACAACTATGTGTACAACATTTAATTAATTAAAAATTTTTTTGATAAACAATTAATTTTAATTTTAATTTTTTTGGTATTATTTAAAATTTAAAATTAATAATAATAATATATTTTTTTGGTAGGAGGGTATCCTAGGCCCGACAGACCATATCGAGTGCCCCTTTCGGGGGGGGGGGGGGGTTTGACGTGACCAC
>JASCZI010090658.1:95555-109264 GCA_036250425.1 Stylosanthes scabra
TTCGAACCCGAGACTAGACACTTACCACTTGTGTAGGGGATGGTTTAATAATAATAATTTACCCTACTTCCTAATAATAATAATTTACCCTAAACTACAACACTCCCAGCGCAAAAAAACGTATGACCAAATCCAATCAGCCCATGACCAGAGGCCCAGCCATCAAATGGACATGCACTTACCGTTCTACCCCTAACGTAAACACTCTCCTCTAATGCTGCTCCGCATTATCACGCATTGGGAATTGGATTTGACCCACATACACCATCTTCCACATGTCACATTCCAATTGGTTCCTTTCTTCAAAGCCTTAATAGGCCACCACAACTAATTCACCAGAGAATTCCCCAAAAGATAAATATACCACTAACTTTTTTAAAATTGGACAAAAATACCATTCACTTTGCTAAAATACACACGTTCCCCCAACCTTCGAGAAAAGTGTGACCATTATGATGACGTGTGATGTAGTTGTCAACGGCGTCTAGCTAGTTGTAACAAAGCCACGCTATATAGACCAGACCCGTAATTGACATTAAACAGCAAAACGAAAGTCGATTCCTTTAGAGGAATGAAACCCCAATTTTTGAAGGGTTCATGTAAAAGAGGAGTAACGACTTCGTTTTGTTGTCTAATATTCATTACGGGCCTGGTCTTTACAGCGTGGCTCTGTTACAGTTAGGGGTGTCAATCAAACCCAAAGCCCTAGGGTCAGCCCTAAACCCTTCAAGTTTTTTTAGCCCATAGCCCTAACTTATTTTTAAAAAATTTCAGAGGCCCTATCCCTAAATAAGCCCCAAAGAGTAGGGCTGAATTAGGGCCAACCCCCAAAACCCAATTCAGCCCAAATTATCCAATCAAAGACAATCCCTAATTCCTATTCTCTCAACCTCCACACGTTTTTCCCCTGTTCACTTCAACAAGTTCTTGGCTGTAGCAACGTCACAGGGGCGGCAACAGATTCATCGCGGCGGCAGCAGTTTCACGGTGAGGGCAGCACCTTCACGTCGATGGGAAACAGCACCAAGGTGGAAGATCCTGCGAGGCATCATCATCCAAATTTCTAATCGGAGGACCTCCTTCGAGTTTCAAGTGGCGCCATTAATGCAGGAAAAGATGGCAGCGGTTCAAAGAGGAAGAAGATGGCGTTGAAGTGGCATCAATGGAGCCATGGAGGAGTGGCGCAATGGACATATGCTGAGAAGTTGGGTAGGGGTGGTTAGATCTAGTATTGTTTTCATGGCGCACTAATTCTTTGCTTTTCTTTCTTCCTACTAATTCTTTGCTTTTCTTTCTTCCTTTCTTTCTTTTTTTTTCATGGAAACTTAGAATTTTTTCATTGGATATGTGTTCTAGTCATTTAATTGATTGTGGAGGAATCATGTCTTCTCATTTACGCTATGTTCACTTGACTTTTGATTCACTGTGAATTACTTAAATTTTTTTTATTGATTTTGTTGAAAGAATTAAAGAAATGAAAATGTTTCTTTAGGTAAACAAATGGTTGTTGATTGTGCAGGTATTATTATTATTATTGTTATTAGGATTAGGATTGGGTTTAGGTGATGCATCATTCATGTATTAATTTAATTCAATGATTACAAGCAATTTTTTCTGATTACTTGCAAATTTGATAAATTTTTGTGTAAATTTTATTAGTAATGAATTCAGTTTACTTGTTCAGTTAAAATAAGTAAGCAAAAAATTGATAAAATTTGTTTAACAAGCAAAATTTTAGAAATTGAAGTAAAAAAAAAAAAGAAGGAAATGACTCACGGGCTGGCCCTAGATCCCTTTGGCCCGTCAGGGCTTTTGACCCTGTGGGCCTTTTGAATATATGGCCCTGTATGTTATGGGGGCTTTTTTTTGTTTGCCCTTTTTTATAGGGCCAAAGCCCTATAGGGCCAGTCCAAATGACAGCTCTAGTTACAGTTAGCTAGGCGCCATTGACTAGCCACATCACACATCTTCATAATGGTTGCACGTTAGTTAGACCATTGCAGGGGTAATATTCTCCACTTTTCTCAATGGTTGGGGGCATGTATGTATTTCGGCAAAGTGGAGAGTATTTTTGTCCATTTTTAAAAAAAGTCAGGAGTATATTTGTCTTTTAAACTAAGCTTTTAAAATCATAAAATCTAATCGTCTACATACAGTGAAACTAATTATCTAAAATTATGAAATCTGATAATCCAAAACACTATAAAATTAATAATACAAAACATTAAAACTGATCATTAAAAAATTGTGAAAAATATATCATCTAAAAAAAATCCTAAACCCTAAACTTGGTGGATGTGGCGCTCGGTGTTCTTATACCACTCGTTGCTGCTGGGCTCCATGTGGTCGCAGAGAGTAGCTATGGTCTGATCAACGGGGTGCCAACGAATTAACCAAGGAGGAGGTTGTTGGTAATGGCAAGTCAGGGTTCATATAGTTTTTGAAATCGGAGGTGGTTGTTCTTCCACACCTTAAAATTGAGGTTGAAGAATCGAACGTCAAGACTTTGTGAAGGGAGAAGCAGCGACGCACGGCGGTGGAAGAGAGAAAAAGAAAAAAAAAGTGGTTGCATTTGACGATGGTGACATAGACAAGGGTGGAAATAATTTTGTAACGGTGGTGGAAATGTGGAGGTTGGGGTGCAGAGGAGAGATGGAAAGAAAAATGTGTTGGCTAACTTATTTATTACCAAAATGTTGGTTAGACATATTTGTTCCATAAATGGAAGGTCGTGTTGTCTCAAATTAATTCCTATTAGCACCACTCTTTAATCATGTTCTCTCATGTTTAAAACCTTCTATTCCTTTGACGTTAATTATTCTCCCTACCCTGTTTCAGATTGTTTAGCTATTCTTATGGAGGAAGACTAGAAGACATCTCAACCTTAGCAAGAAGATATTTCTAAGAAATAAACGATGTTGTTTTCAACATAGAGAGTTAGAGAGCACTTGCTAGTGATCCGCTACTAGCTAAATTCTATCAGTTTTTCCTGGGACATTGTTAACGATTTCTTGATCTTTTGGCTTCAAGGAATTTTTAAAGAACCAGAAAGTACCAACCAAACCCTCATTTCTATTATTTTCAAAATTGCTTCTCCCGAAAATCTTACTCATTTTATACTTATTAGTTTTTGCAACGTATGTTATTGAATTATTACAAAAGTTATTGCTAAGAGATTGAAGCCTCGTATAGTGGTATGAGTTTTCTACTTTTTTTTATAAGATAATGTTATGGTAAAAAGTGAAATATCGGTAAAGTAAAGAGTGAAGATTACTTCTTTTAATAAAGAAAAAAAATCTAAAAATAAAACTTATCATGTGCAATGTATATATTTATTCCAAATGTGATAAAAAAATTTCTCTCTTCGTCCATTTCTACTATTCGCTAAAAAAATTCTCTTTTTATATTGCTTATACAGTTACACTTAAGTGAGTTTGATGTGTGTGTATCATTCATGATTTTAAGCCCTAGTTTCTTGTGTTTTTAGTAGAAATTTAGTTTAATACTCAAGTAAATTAGCTTAATTCTTCATTAAATACAATTTTGAGTATTTTGTTATGTCTTTACAGGATTTACAAGAAAATTAGAAGTGAACAAAGAAAGTAACTTGAAGAAGAAGAAATCAAGAACAAAGAGGCTCACCTTGGAGCATCTTGAGTCACGTTTGGGCCAAGTTTGGGACTTGGCCCAAAGTGACCTTATCAAGGATCACTAAGGCTTCTCAAGCTCATTACCATGTCACGTTTGGTCTAACCACACACTTGGGCCAAACATGACTCTCCCATGCCATGGCGAAGCTCACCAAGCTTCTCAAGACTCACACAAGCCACGTTTGGGCCAAGTCTCATACTTGACCTAAACGTGACTCACCCATGATGCACTAAGGCAAGGCAAGCTCTCCCAAGCTTCATCCATTATTGTTATGGATCTGTGTCTTTAATTGCAGTTGCACAGGATTGATCAAAGATGTAAAAAGTTTGAATGGATAACAGTCCGCTGCTATGACTTTGAATTTCAACAGTTTTGTTTTGTTTTGTCATTTTCACTTTTCTTCTCTGGGATCTGGGTTCAGGCTTCTCTGTAGTCTCCTTGTTACACATTATATTGCTAACTTTTATCTAGATTTAATTCCTAGTTCCACTGCAATTTCATAGGAGGTTGTTTTGGTGGAATTTAAAGATTGTTTTTAGTTCAACAATGGTTTGGCAATTTTTTGATAGATGTATTATATGTTTTTGTTCAACAAATAATTTTACTTATTAAGAAATGAAAATGGAAATACAGTTAAAAGCAAATAAAAAAAAGTAATTTTTTACTGTGATAATTTCTCTTGTTTGCCCTTTATTCATGCAAACAGCAAGCATAATATGATGTTGGTACCAGGGATGCTATTTTTTAAAATTAAATTTAAAAATCGAATAAACCGAACCAAATCAAACTGAAGAAATTATGTAACATCGGATCGGATTTCGTCTAAAACCGAACCAAACCGCACCCGCGCTCACCCTAGAGATGACCTAAACGTAACTTCACTAAGGCCTCCTAAAGTTCACCAAGGCCAAGCCAAGCTCTCCTCAAGCACACAACGTTGAGGATGAGAAGCTCTGTTCATCCCGGCTCAGATTTCTAATTCAAGTTTCACTTTCCTTCAATTGCAAATTTTGATATCAATTCAAGGTTCAATTCCATATCTGACTCATTCCACTAATCTGATAACAATCCTAAAATCATAGCACCACTCTCTACCCACTCATAACAAATATGTTCAACTACCTCTATAAATAAAACTCAAATAACACTAAATAAAGGATATTCTAATTTTACATTTTACTTAACCATTGATTATGCTCTAGGTTCTCTTCTCATTTAACATTCATTATTGAACTCTTTACTAACTTGAGCGTCGTAGTATACTTGTAGGTCCAATCCCTGTCGTTCCTCATGCTGGCCGAGATGGTTCTTACTCCTTGAAGCCCTGACGACCTGCATCTTGACCATGGAAGAGCTCTATACTCCGACAACCAGCCCAGAACAAATACGTTTCCTTATATTTGGTGGAACTTTTCTATGTTTTACGCTTTGCTTTGTTGTCCAAAGTTGGACCATTTGTTTCATTCCTTTGGTTGAAATAAAATACTACCATTTGATAAAGAAAAAAACAATAGAGTCGCCCAAATTTCCACCACAAGAAGGACTTGTGTGTATTGAAACTTACACATCACTTAGCACTTATATACATTACTTGATGAGGGTTTCTCATACGTACTACAGCCAGTTTACTTGCTCCATGGGGTTTCTTCCTGCACTATCATTCTATGATTGTAGCGCAGATGTCTTGAGAAATATACACAAGCTCTATGATTTGATTGGTTTTTGTTTATGTTTTATTTTTCCTATTTTCAATATTTTCTATCATTAAAATTTCTTAAAATAAATATATAACTGAAAATGATAATAATAGAATTTTATCCTTTTCATTATTTTCAGCTTTTTCTCCCTAAAATTTTGAAAATAGAAAATATTAAAAAGAAAATAAAAACTAAAAATTATTTGTATAGAGATACTTATTAAAAAAAACAAATGATTATATATTCATATTTGTTTGTACTAGAAAGGGTAACATTAAAAAAAAACATTCTTCCTAACTTTTACATAAATTCGGATCCTCCAATAACTCAAAATCCCTAGATCCACCACTTATCGAAAAGATTCAAAATTTAAATGAAATAAGGCCATGGGAGCCTGGGCGTGGAGGGAAGGGATCAGTTCACAGTTCACACAACCAAGTAACCATTGGATGAATTTTTCTATAAATAGAAGGGTGAAAAGCTAGAAAAGAGTTGGAATTTACTCTCAAATTAAAATATATTTACAAACACTTTTGTCCCCCTTTCAAAAAAAAAAAAAAAACACTTTTGTCCCAAAGATACACACGATTTCCGAACAGATAACTCAACCTAATATCAAAGTAAATCAATATATAATCAATATGAAATATAACTAGGATAAAGTATGTTTTAGTCCTTAATGTTTATGAAAAAATTCAAAAATATTCTTAATGTTTAATTTGATTTAATATTATTACCCTAACGTTTTGTTTCAAATCTATTCTCATAGTTAAGTTTTTTATAATCACCATATGATCATGAATTTTTTTCAATTTTATCATTTTTTATATATCATCTACCACCACTAACATCTACTAAATATAGAGATTTGATGAGTTTTAGTAGATATCGTCATAGCGGTGACATCGGTGCCTATGTGAAAGAGTGGAAGAGATAATGATGGTGGCAAGTGATGATGATAGAAAGTGAGTTTGAAAAAAAAATGATTTGAACAGAGAAGAAAGATGATTTTATGATAACAATGATGAAGATGAATAATATTTTGAGGGTAAATTTGAAAAAATATTATTAACCATACACTGACCATTAAATATTTGACAATAAATATAAAATTAAAACTAATCGAAAATATTAGGAGTAAAGTTAAATTAAATTAAATGTTAGAGATATATTTTAAACTTACTACAAAATTCAAGGACAAAAGGAATATTTTATCCAAAATTTATTAATATATAATATACTAAAATATGCTATACTCTAACTGTAAAAGAGAATTTAGAAATAACAATAAAATTAAAATTTATTTCAAATTTTAAACAAATTAAGAAGTTAGATTTCCATGAAAAAATTTATACCCAAAAAAAAGGTTTTCATGACAAAAAAGTTAGATATATTTTTTCCTTTTCTTCTTTTTCTTGGTAAACAAACAGGGCTAGCAGCCCAAAGGAAGAGGTTACAAGAAGTTTGATAACAGAGGGTCCAGCCTCGTATGAATTTGTTCGGCCCTAACTAGACTTTTCTTTCTATGAACCTATCCTCAAAGATAAATGATAAATATCCAAAAAAAAGAAAAAGCTCTTACCACGCAAATTCTAAAAAAAAAAAGGTATCTATGTACCAAAAAATAATTAAAAGGAGAGGTATTTTGTTGGGAGGATAGTGAATATTATACCTAACCTTTTTTTTCACCAAATTTATTAAAAAATTTAAAAATAATCCTAAATTTTATTTCATTTCAATTTTATCTCAAAAATTTTTTATTTACATAAAATATAACTCTAATAGCTAAATTTTTAAGAAATTTAGGACAAATCTAATATCTAATAATAATAATAATGTTTAACAAATTTGGTCGACCGACATGAAAGGAATGACCAACATAAATTATATACAATCCCATATTTAGAGAGTTATTTTGGATAACTATAGGTTTAAAGGGCCAATTTCAGGTCAAACTCAAATTTTAGCATTCATTTTAAATTTCAACTCAATAAATTAAGCCAAGATGGGTACCTTTATACTATACTTTCTTTTGGTTGTGAGAGGGAACTTCTCCAATCATCTTAGATTCTTCGTACTATACTAATTTTTATCTTTGTCGAATGTGAAAGTTGAATCAACGTATTTTTAAGATAGCTAAACATTTTTTTGAAATAGTGGTTGTAACTAGGGGTATTCATGAAGTCGAGTCTCCCCTAAATCAAGCCAGTCAAAAATATATTTCGAATCTATTATTGAGATTCTAACCCAACTTCAAACTCAATGAAAAATTTCTTCATTTTTTTGATCGGGTGAAGTCCAGGTCTTCCACGAAATTGTGCGCAAGTAGCAAATTCGCAGCAAAATTCGCAGATGTCAATGACAACAAATTCTGCAAAAAATAAATACGTAGCAAAAATCTCAACTAATCTTTGCAACAAACTCCACAAATAACTAAATTCGCAGCAAAAATCACAGCTAATTTTGGCAGCTAAATTCATAAATATTTATGTTATAGCAAAAATTGCAAATAATTATTGCAGCAAATTCTGCCGATAAAAAATTTTGTAACAAAAATTGTAACTAAGTTTTTTAGCTGTGGATTTGTGAGTTTAGCCCTACACAAAGAGTCTGAATGGTGGTGGTGGTGTGAGGTAATTTAAAAATTTTAATATATTTTTTAAGACTTGAATAATTTTGCGAGTCATATTATAAGTAAAAATAATTGCTTTTTTTCTAAAAAAAAAAATTCATACATTATCAACTTACATATTTATGAAATAACTTTTCGTGGTGTTAATATCGGCGTACTGAGAAAAAAAATATCAATATCAATATCAATATCAATATGAATATGATTATGATTGTACAAGTGTGCGTTTGATTGAAATGTCCATGTCTTTCAGGTGGCTTCATTAAGTGGTTGAAGATTTTCAATGATTACAATAATCATCCAAACTATAGCGATCATTATTGACTAATGAATTTAATTGGTCCAAGATTTGACATTGATCGTATAATCAATCATCATTTTTTTACCATTCATCCATGACAAGTTTACTACTCAATTACTCATCCAATCAATACAAAACGAAATTTGTTGGTTGAAAAAATTATTTTACGCTATTTTAGACCGCCAAGTATTTTTCATCTAATCTAAGAAATAGACAAATAAAGATTGTTTTGTTAAAAAAGAAAACCCAAAGTATTCACTTGGCCATCAAAAAATTCAAATTAACAGCAGGTTATATTCCTGGTCTAAAACTACAAATTAAAAATTACTATAAATAAGTTTTTAAATTTTTTATTTTAGTAAAAGTTAACACTCAATTTGACACATGATAATTTTTAATTTGGACGATACTATTTTTAACCATTCGAAAATTCAAATTAATCTCTGAATCATTTAAAAATTTAAATATATAATTAAGCCTCTAAAATCGGTTTGTCAACCTTAAATCATAACTTCTAAATCGATTAATAAACTGATTTCAGGACTCACTTATCTAAATTTTTAAATAATTGAGCGTTGCTTTAGATTTTTTAATTGTTAAAAATGATGTTTTTCGAATTAAAAATTATCAGGTACCAAATTAAATATTTATTTTTTTAATAAATGTACATCAAAAGAAAATATTTAATTGATTATATAATGTTGGATTACTCTTATCATAATTTTAAATATTTCAAGAATATGTTTGTCAATCTTAAAATCTTCTATAATTATTTTTTCGTAATTCTTTATACAATTAAAACATTTGCGGCCCATTTTTCCCAAATATCCTAAAATTAAACAGATTGCACTATAAATTTGTCATATTTCCTATTATGTAAATCGTGGGTTAGCTCATGAATTAAAGTTGCTAACGATTCATGAAGAAAAACAATGAATTAGTAGGGATGGACAACGTTACTAAATCGTGGATTGTCAACATGATTTAAGGTGAATGCAATGAAAATACGTAAATCATCATGAGCAAAACTCATGATTTTGTGTAGGCGAAAAGCAAATATATATATAGTAAAACATAAACAAAACCCATGATTTAGTAAGATTATGTTGTGAAAGTTTCTTCTTTTAATTTCCCTCCCTCTTTATAGATTTCTTCTTCTTCTGTTTCTTCTCTTTTAGTTTCCATGTATACACAATTTTGGTATTTTTATCTACAAAATATTAATTTTTTCAAATAATTTTGTGTTTTTTTTCCACAAAAGTTTCTGTAATAGTCATAAAAATTTCTGTATTTGATCCATGTAATCTATTTTACCTGATGGATTAATAAAGGCTACGTTGTTACATTGTTTATTATTGATGACATGAGACTAAACTTTTTTTTTTATTGCGTGACAGAAGACATATGAGACTAAACTAATTATTATAAGAACTTGCACTACTGGACATGGATGTAATGTAATAACTATTGAATGACCTTACACGTATAAGTTTTGTTAGAACTAGAATTAAGAGACTTGAAAATTAAAAAAGATTTGTATTGTTGATGATTGTATGAATTATAGTAGAAGAAGAATTTAATAATTAGCTTGATTGAAGATGATGATGAGCAAGAAAGAACAATTTCTCTTTACTTCAAGTGAAAGAGATAAGATTCCTAATAAATCAAGGTTCAACAATTAACTATTTCCTTATCCAATACAATCCAATACAATGATATTAGTTTCCTATTTATAATACTAAGCACTAAGTAATTCTAATGGGCTTAGCTAATGACCCATCGTAACAAGTTTTTTTATGACCCATTGTAACAAGTTTTTTTTTTTTTCAATTAAGTTTAATTAAGTTGATCCAACCTAAAAAAAAATCATTCTTGTCACGTTTTGTTCCTTTACTCATTCATCCACATCTTATTTTCCAATTTAATTGAATTCAGTTGATAAAAAAAAAACTTGTACATGTAATATATTTTTCTCACGTATAATGAAGCTGTTTACAATTATGATGAGTTGTGTTGAAGTGACCTGGAGGAAGCAAACAATGGTAGCTAGTATGATTAAAGGATAATAAAACACACAGAGCATATACAGTGCCAAACCTATAACTGAAAATTAAATAATTAATACTAATAATTAAGCTAGCTCATCAATAATCATATATGGGATGATAGATGCATGCTCCTCCTTCATACAATTAACTAGAAGTGCTGCTGCTCATGCTGGTAATTCATGTCCCACCAGAGTCGTCCCGTTCAATTAACATCATCTGGAGCAATAGATGGAGAAGGAGGTGGAATAATCCACGAGGAGTTCTCATTATTAATAGTAGTACCACTACCACCTTCACCTTCTTGTGGTAACTCAAAAAATTGAGATAGCATATGATTATTATTGTCCAGTTGTGGTGGAAAGTGTATAACTGGGTTGTGGTTCTCATTTGAGATGGTAGAGATGGAGTTCAATGAACCGAAAGGCTCCGTGTTTGTGATGATGCTTCCATTTAGGTTATCATAAGAGGATATATTAGATAGATATTGAATTTGAAGGCATCGAAGATTTGCCAGCTGAGCTTCTAATTCTTGTTGTAACCTCAGAGCCTGTTCAACCATCGATGAGTAATGATCTACAATCACTGGCTGATGAGTCACTGGATCAAGCCCCATTTGAATCAGCTTCTTCTTCAAACGAGTGTTCCAGAAATTCTTTATATCATTATCAGTCCTCCATGGAAGATACGATGCAATTGTTGACCATCTAGTAACACAATATTGTGCATATATACAAGCAAGCTTAGTCATATATTAATAATAATTCAGAGAATAACTTCAATTAAATATTTTATTTATTTAAATTTCGAATATTTTATTTTTGAAAATATATAAAGTTAATTGATTATTAATTGTTTTTTTTTTTATTTCTCATATTTTCTCGTTTCATGTTAAGGATTATTTTTCAAGAACACTAGAGAATGAAATAAAGTAAGTACTTGTTTCCAAGAATGGAATGAAGATGGAGAATGGTTTGCTCCTCTTCTTGAGAGAACTTTTCCCTCTTGATACCAGGCCTCAAATAGTTGATCCACCTAAGCCTGCAGCTCTTACCACATCTATTAAGACCTGCATCAACAATAATACTAAACTACATATATAAATGAATCATGATGAAATTAATAATATATATTATATAAAAACCTACCTGCTAGCTTAGGGAGAAGCCTCCAATTTCTATGGCCATGTTTGTAAATGTGGTGAACAAGCTTTTGATCTTCTTCAGGAGTCCATGGACCTTTCTTGACACCACCACTACTACTTCCATCTTCGCAGCGTAGACACCTTCCCATTCTTATGTTACAGTTATTACTACCAACTAGATGGATTCCTACCTACTAATCGTTCCTCTCTAACCGCCCAACGAAACTTGGGCTGCAACAGATATATTTATATATTATTTTGTTTCCAAATTTAAACTTAAAATTGTTTACTTTGAATAGCCTCACTCACCTTAATAAAAGAATTTTTTTAAAAAAAATTGAATACAACAATATAAAGGATTTTTAAAAGTAATTATCGAAAAAAAAAGGATTTTTAAAAGTGTTATAAAAATGTGATGTTTAAAAATTATGCCGTGACAAGTGAAAGAATGCCAAAATATCAAAAAACAATGAAAAAGAAAAAAAAAACAACAATAATACATTTAATTAATTTCACGGGAACACATACTTCTTGTCTTGAACATTTAAAAAATGTGAATGCTACGATACTCTCTATTTTTGAGAGGGTAAATTACCCTCTAACTTATTGATTCACAATTAACTTAATAAATAATTTCTTTTTTAGTATTTAATGTATAATCTTATTTAAATAAGGATTTTCTATGATATTTTGTATTTTTTCCTATGAGATGAGCACATAATATAATATTTTCTTTTTTCGTTCTTCTCCGTCATACAAAAAGAACAAGTGATATAATATATCATTTTTTTATTCTATATGGTCATTCTAAATCAAATTCAATGAAAAATAGAAGGTAGATAAGTAGTAGTATACATTCCAACCGTAAAAAATTATTTATTGAGTTAATTATGAACTAATACACTAGAGAGAGTAAATTACCCTCTCAAAAAGAGAGGGTACCGTAGGATTTACCTTAAAAAATTATCTTAAAAATTTCATTTGTTTTAATTTTATGTAAAAGATTATTAATTTATTTCAAATGATCTATTCTTGAAGCCTAAATTATTTCAAAATTATGAATACATAAAAGTCACAAATTCAATATAACATATAAACATGCAATACATACATAATAAAAAAATTTATAAGTTTTCATAATTTAATGCATGCATAATATTCGATAACACATGCATAATATTGTATATTTTAGCTGTTAGGATAGATTTGAAATAAATCAAAAAATTTTGAATTGAAACAAAGAAAACATTAATTATATTTTTAAAAATTTTAACAAATTTTAAGAATAAAAATATACTTTAGCTTCTCTAATTCTATTTACTTTTAGTTTTTAGTTAATAATTCAAAGGAAATGGAACACTCTTTGCATTTGTTTCTTGGCAAGAACTCAACTTTGTGTCAATCAATCAAGTTTTATTGCATGGAATGACGAAATTGTGTGAAGAACGCGACACAATATATTGCATTCTATTAACTAAATTTAAACTCATCACATTTTTTTTATCGTAATTTTTTAATTAGTAATTCTAGCTGACCAAGTGGTTTTAACAAATCAAGTGGTTAACCAAGTAAATAACCTCACGCGCCTCACTCTCCTTATTATAACTAATATATCGTTTTTGGACGCGTCTAATTTCAGTTTCTGTTATTTTTCGTTTTTCTTCTTCGTCCTTCTCTTCTCTCTCTTTTCTTCCTTGCTCTGATTTTCATGATTTGCAATCTGTGATTCGTGATTTCTTCTTCTGTGATTTTTGCAATCTCGTTCTGCTCTGTTTTTCAATTGTGACGCTATCTATGCCATATAGCTCTTGTAATTGCATTTTCTTTTTTCTGCAATGCTATTGGATCTGGTTTTGGTTTTAGTTTGATTCTTCTGTTCTTAGATTTCTCTTTTTTCAACGTTTCTTCTTCGATTTATCTTGTTTAGGTTTTTGATCTCTGTTTTTTGCATTCTGGTTTTTCATTTCTGCTCATTCTGGCTTTCCATTTCTGCGCATTTTAGATTCGCCTTTCTACGCAATGTAGCTTTGTATTTCTGCGTAGTTTGCAGATTTTGTTGATTTTAAGTTGTTGCTGTTGTAGTGATTTCTTCTTATTCTTTTTCCGTTTTTCGTTTTTTTAGCTTGATTTGTAAGATTCATCATCGTTTTTGTCTTCTTCTGTTGTTAGATTTCGTTATGTAACTTTCATCGTTGTTTTCTTCTTCAATTTTTGTTGTTAGAAGAAGATGATGATGATG
>JASCZI010090658.1:140753-161143 GCA_036250425.1 Stylosanthes scabra
ATGTGTTGGATGGTTACACAGATGCAGATTTGGTTGGGGATCTTGATTCAAGGAAGTCTACTTCTGGTTATATGATGACTTTTGCAGGGGGAGCTGTGTCTTGGCAATCCCGACTTCAGAAATGTGTTGCCTTGTCTACAACAGAGGTTGAGTACATTGCTTTTGTTGAAGCTTCTAAGGAACTCTTGTGGATGAAGAAATTTCTACGAGAGCTGGGCATCAATCAAGAGAAGTTTGTGTTATTTTATGACAGTCAGAGTGTTATTCATCTCGGCAAGAATCCGACGTTTCATTCCAGATCAAAGCACATAGAGTTGAGGTATCATTGGATACGTCAAGCGCTGGAGATGAAGGAATATGCACTTGAGAAGATCCATACTGACGACAATGATTCAGATATGATGACTAAGAGTTTACCTGCAGTGAAGTTTGATTCATGCAGAGAGAAAGCGGGCTTGGTGGAGCGGCCTAACCCCACTTGATTTTGTGAGGGGAGATTTGTTGGGTGGGCTCCCAAAATCAATTGGGCCCATACCCAATAATAATAATAATACATAATAATAATAATAATATGAATGAAGGAAGAGAATTAGGTTTTTGAAGAGGAGAAGAGAGAATTGAAAGACAGTAGGCATTTTTCCATAGCGCCGTCGAGAGAAGAAGAAAATTGGAAAAGGGCGGTTCCAAAGTGCACATCTTAACTTGGTAAACTTGCTCCATTTCTTATGAGATTTCAGTATGTTATTTCTGGTGTAGTGTTGAACATTAGGATATAACCTGCTAGTGTTGTTGCCTTCTCTTATGTCTGATTTGAGATACCCACTTTGTGGAGAGTTTATGTTGATTCCATCCGTTGTGATGATGTATTTTGTTGATTGTTGAGATACCCTAGTGCTAGTAGGAGGACTGATTGTGTACCTATTATTATTGATAGTGGAAGATTTTACTGGACTAGGTCCCGTGGATTTTTTGTCCCTCTTTTGGGAGTTTTCCCACGATAAAAATTGCTTGTGTCTTCTGTTATTAATTTCTGCATATTATCCGCTGCTTGGAGTATCTTTGGTGTTGCCTATTTAATTGCACAGGTTGTGGGAAAATACTTTGGTGCTTCCACTTTGGTTCTGGTTTGAACCTGAATTTTTCCCAACATACACTGCAAGGCATCGGCGACGTAATGGTTGTGTGAAGAGTGAGAGGGGAACCGAGAGGATTGAAAGAGAGTGGAAGGGAGGGCGATGGGCGAGAAGCCAAGAAAAGTGGTGGATGGTGGTGGCGTGGTGCGGCTAGAGAGGGCTGAGAGACAGCGGAGAGAACTGACAGAGAGTGGGAGTAGTGGGTGCCATGCAATGGTGAATGGTTGTGAGAGTGAGAAGTGAGGTTGAGTACATTTAGGTTAGGCTTTAGTATTGGGCTTATAATATTTTATCACATACACATAACATATAGCAGTTCGGTTTGGTTTGGTTCATGCTTTGAGAACCAAAATCGAAAACTGAACTGAACCGGTCAAAACAGCAAAAAATATAAATTTTCGGTTATTTCGGTTTTCGATTATTTTGATTATCAGTTCTATTGGTTCATTTCATTGGTTTTGTTCGGTCCGGCTCGATTTTGCTCACCCCTAATTCCCAGCATTCTCCTAAAATATACATAAGAAATGTCAGGGTAATTACTAACTTTTTATTTATTATATTTACATGCCTTTCATTTACAATTAAGACGGATCAAGATTTTTAAAAATAAAAAATTTAATAAAATGATAAAATAAAGAGTTAATCACTTTTAAATTAAGTTAATGAACCTCATATGTGATGAAAAAATTAAATTTAATGGTTATTAAACTTTTAACTTCATCACTTTACCAATTAATGTTTGGTAAACGCAAGTTTTGGCTGCAAGCCGTGGATAGGTCCACCGCAGCACCTAATTACTTATATCATTATTTACTTCGATTCATCAGCCATGAACAGTTGAACACAGGGACGGATACAAAGGAGCCAGCATATTTTTAAATTTTTTTAATAAGTATTTATATATAAAAAATTATTATATATATAATTTTATTTATATATGAGATAATATTATATTAATAATTAAATTGTTAAATATATTTAATTTCTAGTCTATCATAGTTAAAATTTAAGTCTAAATATTATCTATTTTTAATAATTAAATGATAATTAATTATTTCTAAATAAAATTTAAGGTATAATTCTCAAATTTTTAAAGTTTTAAAAATAATTGATATAGAAAGTTAATATTAGGGAGACAATAGGAAGTCAATATCATTTTTTTTCTATTTCTCCTTCTATCACCAATTATTTCCCTAATTAGTAATTACATTCATTGACTCCCTATTGGTCTTCTAATATTGATTTCGTAGCATTATTCTATATTTTATTGTCAATTAATTTTATTATATATTATCGATATATTTTTTAATTCATTTTATATTATAATTATTTATATCAATACATTCATTATTTATTTATATTTACAATTTATAATAAATATTATTACTTTAAATACACAAAATTATAAAAATACATGTTTATTAAATATATAATAATACATTATTTTTTATTTTATTTAAAATTTAACGAATGATAAATATTTTTATACGAAATTACTAATTATTTTTTGAATTGAATCATAAATCGAATTCAATTTTTGTTAGCTGAGATTGATAGACCTAATTCAGTGACTTAACTCAATCGAATTAATTTTAACCCTATTTTCGGTCTCTAAAGAGATAACTTTCTGGATCCGCCCTGGTTGAACACTACGAATTTCATCTCTCGCCTATACTAATAACTACTCACTACTCTTGTCGTTATTTTCTCAGGGTCAATGGTTATGTCATATCGCTTCTATATTTCCTTTTTTTCCTTAATTTAGCGTGTCATTCTCTTTGTAGGTTCAATGTTTGAACACAACTCAAATGGAAGCCAAGTTGTGTCGCTTGGCTATTGCCTATCCCACGTTGGCCACTTTTTGCAAGGTTGGGAATAATTAATGTGCTACTACAAATTAAACAACTCATTATCATTGTCATTATTAGATAGATACTTTATTGTGACAAGAATTTTTATCCTAAATGGATTAGGAAAGAGTAATATTAATTTTTTTTTCCTTTTACCGATTTAAACAAAATTACGTTCGTACTAAACTTTTTTAAAATTTTAACAAGAAGACGCATAGTTATATTATATAAATGATTTTACATATCCTTCTACACAAAAAGGTTTTTTTCTTTTTTGGTTAGCGTAAATTTTTTATTTTTTGGGGGCAAAAAAATTAAAGATAATACTTTATATTATTTTGTTATTAAACTCTAAGAATTTTAAAATATTTAACTAAATATATATATATATATATATAAAAACTATTTGCACATCAAAATCAACCACCAATGTATAATATGCATTGAAATACAAAATATATATAGCTATAGTTTAACTCATTTTTAGTGCGTATTTAATATTTCAATGCGTATTATATACTAATGGTTGATTTGCTAGCTGATTTTAAAATACACCTAGTATATATATATATATGACAGGAGCAAATTTGTCTGCTTATGAAATTGTGATGGTGTTTTGCAATACACTTCATGCTAATTGTAGGTGACCTGTCTGTTATGATAAATAGACATGCGTCTTGTTTATGATTTTGCGTACAAGCATGATAAATTATAATTATTGCAGGACAAAGGCCTCTTATGTTTTTTGATACATAGTTTGTTCACTTAATTATTTCCCAAAAGGGAAAGTGAGGATTAGAACAAAGCAACAAACCAAAACAAGTAAAACAGATTAGAGGCCTATATGTATAGAGTCCTATATCTCTCAAACTAGAGGCTTCAAACACCAGCAAGCACCCTAACTTCGAATCCTTCATCACCAAGAAAGCAAAAACACCACAAAACATCTTTTCACAGCACTCATGTAATACAATCTGTTTCTCTTTAATACTAATTGATGATGCAGAGCCACAAAACCGATTTATTTGGATTTTTCTTTAAAAAAAGTAATATATAGTTAGGGTTAGTTAGGGTTCATAAAAATTTGAGATAGAAAGGAGAAAAAAAAAAAAAAGAAGAAAATTAGGTTGTGTATGTACTTGAAAATTTAAATTGCTAAACAGAATTGTGAAATTGGAAATTTTAATTTATTAAAAAGTTAAAAGAAAAATTATCAAAATAAAATAATCTTAATTAGTATTTTTACTTTTAAGGGGTTGACTTTATTCTATGTTGTTTACTAGTTAAGTATCACAACACATACGGGCACACACTCACTGACATTATTATAAGTTCTATATATTTCTCACTAAGGACTAAGCACTTAGCAGCTCCTGTGAATTGAAGCAATTAGCATTGCCATCAATTGATCCAGCCTCGGCTGCATTAGATTTTTTTTTGGTCAGGTAATGTTAGAAAGTGTTTTTGGACATGGCATATTATTTAGGTTCTTTTTGGTCTAAGTGTTGGGTATGTTAGAGGATTTAACTTTCTATTAAAATCTACGGCCCATCTAAAAACAGATGATCCTGAACCCAACACCTGACAATAAACATAAAGCCCATTTAGGACCAATAGTTGAAACAAAGCCCGTTGGTCTAAACTCTCAAGTTAAATCGCAGTCCACACTTAAAAAAAAATATTTCACTCCACAATATCATGACCCATGTCTACAAAACACGGGAGAAAGTAAGACTGACGCTGACTGTGAGACATGAGTGAGGCCGGTCTCCTATGCAGTTTGGAGTTTGGACAGTTGGACGTATGTAAGGAGCATGGTCTCCCAAGCGCCGAGCCAAGTACCCAGTCCGGAGATGAGAAATGTGCGTAAAATCATTAATTTAAGTGGTGATTTTTAGATTTTATAAAATTCGGAAGATTCGTGATGAAATATTAGCGGATGATCTGGAAACAAATAAAAACTTTTGCACTAATATGTTTCTTGAATAACAAGAGTTAAAAGTTATGTGCAAAAATGTGTTTCTTGAATGGCGGGTTAAAAACTATGTGCAAATTTCTTCCACAAGAGAAAAAGAAAGAAGTATCATAACATATTAGTATAGAGAGATCGCCACATAGAAAAGAGTTATACATCAAAAGATCAAAGGGTCAACATATCAAAAGTCTTATAAAACCATATGATTATATGGTTATTTTAAACTCTTGTGTTCTCTCACCATATGTATTAGTTTTGGTTAACTTTTGTGGCGATGATTTAATTTTTCAAAATTCTTAACTCATAATACACTAATACATGTCATAGGCTTAAATATCATTTCTTAGTATAAATCAATTGGATGCTTAAAGTTTAATTGTGAGTCAGCACTTCAGTAAAGATTTTAGACATATCACAATAATAAAACAATAGTTTTAGAAAATTCATCAAGCATGTAAAGAAAAAACAGGACACTTGTTTTATTGTCATACTCATTTGTCAAAAAAGAGAAGGTACATATTTGTGATGGATCGGATAAATTTAAAGTATATGACAACTTGGTGAATATCGAATATAAACACACTTTCATCTAGGATCTAGCTAGTCAAATAGTTAATCTTCCTAAATTTATAATATTGGGTATATCCATTATTGTAAAGAACTTATCCTATTATTATTCTAGGGTGACTACAGTACAATTAAAATAACAAATAATTGGAGCTAAGTAGTTAAGACGAGAAAATTTTGGGTTGAGGGGGAAAAGTGTAAATAAATAGCTAGAAGATAACACCCAGCGCTTTGCAAATAATAATGGCCTAGGTAAACATCTATAGAGTGGTTAGATATACAAAATTTAAAACGTATCGTAGTATAGGTAGCACATTATTATTTCAAAAATAAAATAAATTTTATTTATTAAAATTAATATTTTATTACTAAGTGTAGCTCATGAACACTTCTTGAATACCTAAGTAATTTTTACTCTTTTTTTTAATGAACATAAAACAAAAAACTAATTTATATAACCGAAATATTTGTATTATATCCATTAGAGTTTAGACTTAAATCTCAGTCACTATTATAAGATTTGTTGTAGTCATTGTAAAATCTCTTCTCATTTAATAGCTTAATTTAACATTTAGGAGAACTTGTTTCATTTTTCTCTTTTGTGAATTGTGATAAAGGAGGGTAAAAAATAAGTTTATAAACTTTTTATTAAGGATAAATAATTAAATGTACTGATAAGAATAAAAGGATGTTAAATATATATTCTCAAAAAATAATGTAGATATTATATTTTGATTCATTTTTTTACAAGTATTATAAGAAAAACAAAAAAAAAATTGGGTAAATTTATGATAAGGTGAATTTTAAAATTCTTTTGCAATGACCAATAAATTCTTTTTTTTCTTAAAATAGAAAAAAAGTTTAGAGATCAAATTCTGTTCTAATTTTGTGTGTATCCACTTTGTAAAATAGTTATTCATATATTTTGACAAAAAATCTTATCAAATGTGCACAAGTCCTTTATTAAATGGTGGATACTCAAATGTGCACAAGTCCTTTATCAAATGTGCACAAATTCTTTACTTGTTAATTATCTTTAAATAAATTGACATGTTTGACTAAAATATAATTTGACGGTTTTAAATAACAACTCCATATGAAGTTAACGATACATGAGTTACCACCGCCTTATTAAATACAAAAATCGTTTGTTATTATTCAGACAAAATATATAGTCTCACAATTAATATTCAGACGTAGAACATTATGCATTTATGCTGTTTGGGATTTTCTATATGGGAGGATTTTTCATACGGATCCGTATGTATGTTTGTATAAAGTACGTATATATTATATGACTTTGAAAATGATTTGAAATTATGATTTATGAATGAATATGTTTACATCAGTTTCTTCATTGATGTTGCCTCTCGCAGGACACAGTGCAATAACCATCGCTTCTAATGGCTTATTATATATAATAATTCCTATATATTTAAATATTTAGGAAATTGTTGTGATGAATACAAACACTGTCAAAAGATTTTTAAAATAATGTGAACAATTAAATTTTTTTTTAAAAAGGCATGCAAGGGTCTAAGTCTAAAACGCTTGGCTTAGACGTTAAAAATCTTATTTTTAAAAAACTAAACATAATAGTGGTAGTGACATAAGAATCTTTAAGTGGTACACAACCCATGGGGTAGGATTAGGTGGTGAAAAAGTTTTTCGTTGCACTTAAAAATTGAGAGAGAGAAAGGAAGGAAGGAGAACAAACCTAACCACATATATGGATTTTTTTTCTTTGTTACTTTGACAACTATGACAATTGACAATGTTGACCTCAACCAATGGGATTACACAAGTACCTTTGACAAGGCATATATACTCCCACTTGTGCATGGACATGTGTTGAACGTTGGCTTCAATACCAAGACTTTATAATGTTGTGTAGTGTACGGGTGTCAATGTGTCATGTGTATTATTTAATTTATTTATCCAAGGCTACTTAGCAGTAGTCAACTTCTTAATAGAAAAGGAATCAAATCTAACTGCTCATCATTATTGGAAACAAAGGTTTTGCTTTTGCCTTTTCAGCAGCCATACCATGCTCCCTCTGTCCCTTTTAAATATACATGTGCATTCAAACTAAAAGGTGCTCAGCATTCTAATTCGGTTTAACAAAAAGTCTATAATGAACTAAATTCAGGACTTAAATTAAGTAGAATATTTTTAAATAAGTAGTTGAAAATTTTTTTATATTATATTTTTATTATTCATTATAAAATTATAACTATTCTCAATCACTTATTTAAGAATATTTCACCTAGTTCACTATAAATTAAGCTCATCTTAGACAAAATTTTATTTTAAATAATAAATATAAAAAATTTGAATTTTATCTTATATAGACAAAAATTTATTGAATAATGATAAATTTTTAAAAAAACTTTGATTTTATAGGAACTTAATTTTACTATAATATTTACAATTTTTTTAGTCAGAGGTGTAATTATTTTAAAATATACCTATTAACTTCTTTGTATTATTAATAAAAGATTTTGTATAATACATTTCTTTTTTTGAAAAAAGAAAAGCTTATACAAAATAATCATATTTCAAGTTTAAAATATTCTCTCATATAAAAGGACATGGAAGAGATAAAATGTGGTTATTCCTCCCACAATTATATCTCTAACACAATGGTAGCATAATATAGATATATACTACCAAAGCATTTAATTGGGTTATCCTATATTGAAAAAAAAAAGAGTAAATAAATTAAGATTTCTAATTATACTATTTGGACTAAAAATTAGCAAATACATTTCAAAAGGCAAAGGATCTGTAATTTCATCTGACAGATAGAGAAATAAGCAGTGAGTCTATAACATGTCCCAAAAGTTAACTTAAATAATAATAATAATTGTTTCATAATTAGAATATCTCACTTTAATTTTTTTTAACAATTTTGGACTTAATTAATTTAACTAGGTTAGGATTATTGTTATATATCAATAATTTCTTCATGATAAGAACGTATTTTATTTGAATGATATGATTTACAAGAGTGATGGTTGTTCATTTTAACAGCCATATATATTCTGCTTCTGTTTCACTGCAGAAATCTGGACTATACATGCATGGTTATATTGTTCAGAATTCAGATATGGAATTTAACAATGTCCTCTACTTTCAATTGTAATAATTTTTCAATTCATGTCAAAGAAAAAAAAAAAGATGAAACCCTTGATATTGGTGGAATGAGAGATCGCAAATTCCAGTTCATTAATCTTATATTATAGGTCATAAACACATACTCATTTATTTAATTTATGCAAACAATATCCTTTCTAATTAGAGGGTTACTGCAGTGATGGAATGGAATTTTTTTAAAAAAAAATTTGACAGCATTTTCTTAAATATTTACTTAAGCGAAAAAATAAATTGATCACTTAACTAACATGGGTTGGATTCTTATAATTGAAATTAGGTGGGTCTAATCAATCCTAAAAGCTAGCTCATAGGGTGAGAAATGCCTCACATTTATATTCACTCAAGAGTTCATATCTTTCGTAGATGTGAAATTTATAATATGGATGAATTTAATTTTACAAGAAAATCAATTAACGAATTTATAGCGTATTTCATGAGAGAAAACTAATTGATAACAAACAAAAAAGTAGATAATTAAACAGAAAAGTAATTGCACTGAGATTCATATACTATATATTATATATACTAAACTTTCCCAGAGTAGTTATGTACACAAAACATGTATCAAT
Organism: Stylosanthes scabra; assembly: GCA_036250425.1. Lineage (NCBI taxonomy): Eukaryota > Viridiplantae > Streptophyta > Magnoliopsida > Fabales > Fabaceae > Stylosanthes > Stylosanthes scabra. The sequence continues at coordinate 150,004 of JASCZI010090658.1, forward strand.
TATATAAATACGCATACATATATATTTATACATACTGTAATATATATAACCTATATATATATGTAGATGTGTTGATTTGAAAGAAGTGGAAAGAAGCAAACAATAATGTGACGATGATGAAGCCATAAAATAAAATTAAAAAAACACACACACACACAAAATAAAGTGGCAACTAATATAATCTGAAAATAAATAAAAATAATACTAATTAAGGTAGCTCATGCATGATAGCAGGGTCCACAAGAAAGAGTTCAGACCAATATGAAGAGGAGGAAGAAGGTGCTCCTCCTCCTCCATAGCTAGAAGTAGTGGTGCTGCTTGTATCTCCTGGAGTATTATTATTGCTAGTAGTAGTAGATGCTCCATTATTATTATTGTTTGGAGCAATAGATGATGGAGAAGAAGATGGAACAATCCACGAGGAATAATTATCATCATCAGCAGTGTGATCCATTTGACTTATGATTGCATAGTTAGTAGTAGTACCTTGACCTTGCTCATTAATATTATTCAAACATGATTGTGAATTGAAAGAGACTTGTTGTGATGGTGGGTCTATAGAGTGAGATAATAGCACGTTTGGATGGTGGTGGTGGTAGTGGAGTGGTTGACAGCTACTATCATCATTATTATTATTATCATCCATTATAACTGATGGATTATTATTATTATGATGATGATTCTCATTCACATTTAACAAACTGAAAGGAGGTTGCATGTTTGTGATGTTGATGGGGTTATTTTGTTCAAAGACAAAGTTGGGATTTGAGGATGAGGAAGAGGAAAAGGAGGAGGATTGGAGTAAGTAATGAAGGTATTGAAGCTTTGCCATTTGAATTGTCTCTGCTTGTAAGCTCAGAGCATGTTCATCAATTGATGATGTATTATTATCCATCATGCTCGCCAAAGCTAAGAGATAGGGGAGGGTAGAAACAAGGTCGGTTCTTGGTTGATGAGTCATTGGATCAAAACCCATCTGAATCAGCTTCTTCCTCAAATGAGTGTTCCAGAAATTCTTTATCTCATTATCTGTCCTCCCTGGAAGATGGCTCGCAATTGCAGACCATCTGTTCAACAATAATATTAATTATTGAGCTTATATTAATAAATTAAATCATCAATATTCATCACCAAAAATCACCACTTTTTTTATAAATAAAAATAACGAGATAATCAATAAAAATCCAGCCAATATCAGTTAATAACTTAAATTGTCTGAATGTTTTATTTCTCAAAAAATACAAAATTAATTGATTATTAACTATTTTTTTTATTGGTTATCGATATTTTTCTATGATAAAAAATTTGAGAAAGAATGGTACTTGTTTCCAAGAATGGAATGAAGATGGAGAATGGTTTGCTCCTCTTCTTGAGAGAATTTGCCCCTCTTGATATCAGGCCTCAAATAGTTGGTCCATCTAAGCCTGCAGCTCTTACCACACCTATTAAGACCTGCATGATCATCAACAAAATTAAATTAAACTACATAATGATGATGAATTCAGTGTAAGACAGATTTAATTTAATTAATTTGCAGACCGGCTAGCTTAGGAAGTGCTCTCCAACTTCCATGGCCATGTTTTTGGATGTGGTGAACAAGCTTTTGATCTTCTTCAGGAGTCCATGGACCTTTCTTAAGGCCACTCTCGTCGCAGCATGGAGACCTTCCCATATTGTGTACAAGTCTTGATAAAATTTTCCACTCTTACCACACCAAATCAAACTAACAAGGGGCTGCGCCACACTATTTATATATCAATGGATGATATTATTCTATGTTTTTTGCTTGCTTCTTAGCTTTGCTCGTCTTTCATTATTATTTGTATTAAAATATACATTTTGCAAATCTTTATTAGGCTGGTGAAAGATTTGGACATTTCCATATCCGGTTAAACTATATCATCAATAAAATGTCTTGTGCCTTGACCATATTACCCTTCAAATAAATTGTGTATAGTGATGGATGGTGACTGTTTTCAGAGGTTACATTTATGTTCTTTTATTTTGGAATGTCAACAAATTTGGTGTCTTTTCTGTCACTAGAAACTAAAATAATATGTATTAGTGTATTAAGTACACATGTATGTTCTTAAAAAATAAGAAATGATCATTAACTATAGTTAGCATAATTTCGCATTATATTAGTTCTAATTGCAGCTAAAATTCAATTTAAATCCTGAAATTTAAATTACAAGTTAAAATAACTTATAAAATTTAAAATTACTCAAATTATATCATAAAATTTATCGTATCTCAAGTTACTTTAATCTCATTTCCGTTAACAGCACTTGAAACATTGCACTTGTTTTCTAATTGGTTCGTTTATTTGTAATAGTATGTGTACTTATGTGTCCGTCTCATTAGAATTTTGATTTGATACACTATTTATAGAAAATTAAATTATGTTGACAAAGAAATATCAACGTTTTAATTAACAAGTCGCTTATTTTAAAAAATTCTTCTATTAAAATATATTTTGAAAAAATATAGTATACGGTAGTACCAATAACCATGGCTAGTTTTTTTTATTGTTTAAGTTTTTAAAGAAATTAAATATCAGAGTTTTTCTATCTTAAAAGTTTAGAATTCTATTCTTGTGAACCCTAAAAAAATATAGCCTTAGATAAATTAAATAAAAAGAAAAGGAAAATATATGTAAAAATTTATTAAAAAAACTCTTAAAGTGAAATATGTATTAAAACTGTAACTATTTTGAAAAAACAGATTAATAACAAAAATACACCAGAACAACCAATCAATAAATATGCTTCATTTTCATAGGTGGAAGTTGAATTTCCAATTATACAGGTACTGGTATAAAATGATCTACCACCACTTTATACCTTATAATATTATTTGTGAGATTATTTTTGTTTCACTTTTTTCGAATTATTAGATTGATTTTTTTATTGTTACTTGTTCACTAAACAAAAAGTTAAAGAGAGATATGGTCCTAACAGCAAATCAGCAACTTAAGATATTCATATAAGGCAATAGGGCAGTTTGGTAATTCTGGAGTAATCACTTTATATAGTTTCAAAATGATTATGGCACAATCTTAACTACTGATGGGACGAAGAAAACAAATTTGATTACGTAACACGTGGCACATGAGTGTTTGTCGGAGGAACCCCTCCCATGCACGCAAAGAGGAAACTGTTTCCCTATTTCGTCGTATTTGCATGGCATTGAATGCCTCACGTCCTCTCTTTTTGGATTCATTCATGCCCCCTTACCCCCGCTGGGGATCATCCCCTACTCCAAAATATTGTCATATATAACAAATTATAAAATCAACGGACATAGACAAGTCTTGCCAATAACTTTTGAGTTTAATTTTGATACGTAAAGAATTTTATATAATCATTCAGTTAAAATTAAATTTATATATTTATATAATTTTAGAAATAGTGAATTATCAATGAAGTGTGGTGTAGTTCAAACAGCATATGTCTCATTTTCTTAGTAGAAGTTTCGGTTCGAGTATCTTTTTCAATATATTTTTGATGAAAAAAAAGAAATAACGAGTTTGAAAATTAATTATTTTTAATGATTTGATAACACCTGATTGAATGTATGTGTAAAACTCTTTTACACTCACACACTGTAGGAAAATTAAATTATTCCAACAACTTTGAGTATTTTGTAAGTGATTTTAATAATTGATTTTATTTTTATATATTATATGTAATTTATAATTGAGATTAAAAATACCGAAACAATAGTATTTTTGGAATATTTAAAAATTTTTCTAACTTATAAGACCCAAATTGAAATAGTAGTCTAATATATATAATATATCTCTAGAAATACAATTCAAATATCAAAGTTTTCACAAAAACGAAAATTTTAAATTAAGTCTAATTAAAAAATTATTTATTTATTAGTAACTACAAGTGAAGTTTTTACAATTTCGTTTTTAACTCACATTAAGATTTAAATGAATATTCGAAATCATAATGTTAATTAAAAACTCTACCAAAAAAAGAACATTAGAAAGTAAAATAAAATACTAAAATTAAACTAGTGATGAAATTTTTAAAAGTCATGAAAGAAATGAATAATATGTATTTGGAATTGGAGTTGAGTGAAATAAATAACAAACCAATAAAAATTTAGCCAACATCAGCCAACAATATAAATTGGATGTTCTATTTCTTTAGGTTTCGGATGTTCTGTTTCTAGGTTTCGGATGTTCTGTTTTAAAAATATAAAGTTGGCTGATGGTTAGTTGTTTTAGATTTCGGATGTTCTATGACTATTATTGTGGATGTTCTACAAACAGTAGTTATGGATATTCTATTTTTTGTTGACTTATTTATTGATTAGAAAAATATTGATTACCTATACTTTCTCAATAAAGAAACATCATTTTAAAAGGAAAAAAATTAATTGAAGTTGACTATAATAAAAAATAATAGATGACTAATATTTTTTACTATTATTTATATTATATTTAAATTAACACTAAAAAGTTAAATGTCAGTGATTTAACACTCCTCATAAATTTTTTTGATGTACTTACCTAGTAAATGTTTTACTCAATCATTTAATTACATTATTTTTTTAATTATCATTCATGTGATAAATATAAAATGTAATTTTTTTTGCGTAAAGTATCACTTTTGTCCTTAATATTTGAGATAAAAGTCACTAATAAAGTCATATACGTATATGTTAGTTCATAGCACTAAAATATTATAAGTGACACGTTGAATTTATTATTTTCATTATATTTCTTTTACTATATATACATAATACAAATACCAAAAAAAAAAATCACATAACTTTTCTGTTTGCTCGACAAATCTTATTGCTTTTGAGTTGTTGGAGTGTATTATGAGTAAAATTGTATTTAAAAAGCTATTAGTTAACAATTTCACATTTGAAAGAGAAGATTATTGAATTTATACTAAAAGAGTTGGCAGTATGACATAATTGATATGATTTTAAAATGTTAGGATATAAATATCACATTTTAAATGTTAGAAATATCTTTGAGACTTACTCCAATATTTTCAACAACAATGTTAGGTAACCAATAAAAATTCAGCCAACAACAACTTAAATTGAATGTTTCATTTCTTTAAAATTACAAAGTTAGTTGCTTTAGGTGTCGCATGTTTTATGACTTTTATTGTGGACGTTCATAATTACATATTTTTATTTTTTTATTGACTGATTTATTATTTAGAAAATATTGATTATCTATATTTTTTCTTTCGACAAATACGATATTTTACCCTCAATTTTGTGTAACTGCGTTGAAATGAAACTGATTTTGTAAAAGATTCATTTTGGACAAGTATGTGTCAAATAGTTAACTACATGGTTTGCCTATTCCGGTGGCAGACCTCATCAGGTGATAGGAATTGAAGTTATATTCAGAAGAAGCTGAAGGAGTTAATTTCCGAATACAAACAGACAGCATTTCCTTTCAAAGTCTCGACACTCAACAACTACCAATAGCCACACTCTATCTACTCCTATCATTACTTATATATAATTACTTTACTTTAATTTTAATGATTGAAGAATTATATATTCAAGTCCTTATAACTTGTGAGATTCTTCGAATCCATTTCGGGCAGATTGCTCTTTGGACGTCCACAGTTTGCACATATCAGAAATGGAAGCTACGGTGTGACACTTGTGGCTATTAATTAGATATATGGGATCACGGTTCGTACAATCGTACCTACTTATCAAAATTCACAATGTATGTAGTGCCACTTTACATAGGGATTTAAATGTGTCTTAAATTAAATCTGATCACTTAAACTCATTTTTTACTATTCTAGTTTAGACACCAGAATTTTTACTATTAATTTTCAACAATAAGTTATTAAATTACTCGTTCACATAAAAATTTTAATGAATACAAAATATACGAGCGGAGTTGTTTCGGTGATAAACAATTTGAATTTGCTTATTAAGTGAATCTCGAGTTTAATACTTAATGTATGCAATAAATCCAGCTAGGAGATCACTCATCACAACTAGGTGCATGGTGCAATTTGAATTATTTAAGTCTTGAATTAATTGGGGCAAAGCTCCAAATACCAAGCAAAAAACTAAAAGAATTACAAAATATACACTACTACATTGCCTCTCCGTAGCGACGCCCAATAGCGACGGCTCACAATGCGGAGGTTACCGACGGCTCGGACGTCGTTAAAATGAAAAAGCCGTCGCTAAAATTCATTCGAAATCGAAGGAAATCGGGGGCGCAGGTTAGCGACGGCCAGACAGTCGACAAGCCGTCGCTAGGCACTCCCGCCTTTTGGCGCATTGACATCATAGCTTTATTGACGGCTGAACCGTCGAAAGAATTAACAAATTCAACGACACCTAAGCCCTCGCTAAAATTAAAACTAAAAATTGGATTTTCATTAATGCTTATCGACGCCTCAGCCGACGCTAAAATTATTATTATTAGAGACGGCTTTGGAGTCGTTAATATTATCGACGGCTTGGGTGTCGATAGTAATTATTAAAACGTGTTAATTGCTTATCGACGGCTTGGGCGTCGATTACTGAAAATGATTTTGAATTCCATTAACGCGCCTTTTTCACCTTAGCGACGGCTAAGCCGTCCTTACGCCGTCGATACTACCGATTAATGAAACGCTGCGTTTCACTAGCATCCCTATTTCTAGTTTTCGACGGCTTGGCCGTCACTAACGTTGTTGCCCTAAATTAAAAGAGGCAGACACCCCTTCTTCCTCGACAGAACCAACTGCCTCTCTCTCTTCACTCTCTCCACTTTCTCTCTCCTTCTTCCCTTCTCTCCTCTGTTTCTCCCTAATCTCCCGTCCAAATCCAACACCGCCACCGCCGTTCAATTCGTGACACGGAGCCGGTCATTTTAATCGGCGCACTTTAGCCCCTCTTGCTCCGACGTGCCATCTCCATTGTCATCGCCGCCACTGTGCTCGCCGCCCTTTGTCGCCGCCGCCATTGACGTCTCCCTCCGTTGCTGCCGCCACCGTCGTTCTCCTTCCTTCCTTCTCTGTGATTCAGTAACGTTTTTTTCCCTTATTTTTTTTCTTATTATATTTTTTATTTGCTAATAGGTTGAGGAAAAAAAAGTGAAAATATTCTTGAAAAAAGTAAAGTTACTGTAATGTGTAATATTTTCCCTTCAAAGTAATGTTGCATCAAATTATTAACAACAATGTGTAGTATAAATCTGTAATGTTTAGTATTGTCTTTAAATTTTATTTTGATGTCCTTCAATGTAATTATAAATCTGTAATGTTTAGTATTCTGTTATGTTTTTTATTTAAAAAACTATGCTTCTTCAACTTGGTGCTTGAACGAACTTGTAAAAGTAATTGAAGAACTTTATGAATTCTGTGAACTTTGTTCTTGAATGTATATGTATATATATATTTGTTGCATTGTTATGAACTTTGAGTGTTTTTAGGGAATAGAATGATGTACTGAATTACTTAATTTGATTTATACAAATTGATTTCAGGTTTGTGTGGCTGACATTATTGTTGGGACGTGGTGGGGATCGTACGAGTTATTGCGGCTTTGGTGGTGCCCATTTATTCCCATCATGAAGAGGTTGGTTTAAATCGTAATTTAATTTTTATGTTAATGAGGGCTAATTTAATCTGAAAATGCACAAATTAAATAAAGAGGTAACGATTAATAATTTGATAAACTTATTTGCATGTTTAGGGATAGAAACTTGAACCCCTAGGATAGATTTGTAGAATGGGAGAGGTGAAATGATGTTGTGCGGGGGCGTAGAGATCCCACCGGTTTGTTTGCTGTGGAGTTTGTTTGTGTTTGCTCCGTTCTTGATGTGGGGAATAAGGTGATTAGAATGGTTAGGAATTAAATCACATAAATGCTTGTGTGTGATGTTAATTGTGTTTGTATGTTTTGTTGCGCTGGAAAGCTGAAAAATTAGGTTGAACTTGTTTACAGAGTTAAACCGGCGAGTCCTATTTATAGGGGAGACTCTGCCGAAATTTTTGAAAATATTTAAATGGTTAAAATTAATTAAAAGACGTAAATAATTACCTTTTGCAGAAAATGGGAGATAATAATCGCTATTGGATGTATGATAGAGTTTATTCGAATAGAGGTGGACTAAAACCATCATTTATAACCGGGTTAGAAACTTTCTTGCACACGTGCTCAACGACTCCGGACTACATTAATTTGGGAAAGATTAGGTGCCCGTGTGCCAAGTGCAAGTGCAAAAACTATAAGACCACAGACGAAGTTAGGTGTGATTTACTTAGGAATGGATTTATGCCCAATTATTGGATTTGAGATCGACACGGGGAAGTAAGCCAAGAGGTTGGTAACGAGTCAGGTTTGGGTGGATATTGGCATAAGAATGATGAACAATACGGAGATACTTGGGAGGAGAATGCGGCTCGATATCAGTCTATGGTGGTTGATGCATTTCCGCATCAACATGCCTGGACGAATGATCAGACGACGGATGACTATGAAGAGGAACCGAACCCCGAGGCAAAAAAGTTCTTTGAGTTATTGGCATCAGTGCGCAGGCCGTTGTGGGAGGGTTCCGCTTTTTCTCAACTGTCTATCGCAACTAGGATGTTTGCAGTTAAATCTGAGAATAATTACTCGCAACACGCGTTTGAACAAGTGGCTAGTTTGGTTAGAGATGTTGCTATTGATCCTTATGGTATTCCAAAAAACTACTATGAGGCAAAGAAACTGACATCACAACTGGGGTTAAGCGCTGTGAAAATTGATTGTTGTGTCAATAATTGCATGATTTATTACTCGAGCGATGCGGGGTTGACCGAGTGCAAATTTTTCCATTTACCAAGATACAATCCTAACAAATGAACAAAACATGTGCCCTTCAAACGAATGCATTACCTACCATTGATTCCTCGGCTTCAAAGACTTTACTCGTCTATGAGCTCCGCTCCTCATATGACATGGCATTCTGAAAACCAAAGAAATGACGACCTTATGACCCACCCCTCGCACGGCAGGCAGTGGAAAGAGTTTGATCTTAAACACCCTAACTTTTTCGCGGAACCTAGGAATGTTAGACTTGGCCTGTGCTCTGACGGGTTCGCCCCAAACATTCACTTTAGTATTCCTTACTCGTGCTGGCCTGTAATAGTAACCCCGTACAACCTTCCACCTGATATGTGTATGAAAGATCCTTACATTTTCCTTACGTGTGTCATTTCTGGTCCAGATAATCCAAAGGCCAAGATAGATGTATTCCTCCAACCGTTAATTGACGAGTTACTTCAGTTGTGATCAGATGGTGTGTTAACGTATGATGTGTCGAGTAAAACTAACTTCATGCTCAAGGCCGCTTTAATGTGGACAATCAACGACTTCCCGGCTTACGGGATGTTATCCGGTTGGATGACACAAGGGAAGTTGGCTTGCCCGATTTGTATGGAAGATTCAAAAGCCTTTCAATTGAAGTTCGGTGGCAAGAAGTCCTGGTTTAAAAAAATCATGCCAAAACTGCCAAGAAAAAATGTACCTCCATTAGCGACGGCCAGGGTGTCCTTACGTTCATAATAAATAATTCTGGAATCGTAATTTTACTGACGGCTGGGGCGACGATAAAATTATAATATTATTATCGACGGCTACAACGTCGCTATAAGTACAATTAATTTAATTATGGAGCCCCCAATATTAGCGACGGCTAGAGCGTCGCTATAAATATTTTAATATTACCGACGGCTCGGGGACCGTCGCTAAAAGTTAGCAACCCCCTGTTTTGTCACGCCTTTTTGGAGACGGTCAGGCCGTCGTTAATAATAGTTTGAGACGCCGAGGCCGTCGCTAACGCCGACGCTATAAATAACGATTCTAGTAGTGATAAATTAAAAGCCGTGAATTAACAAGCAGTGACATATATATTTATCGACAAATATATGAATGCTAATTTTAAGAGTGTACACGGGCGGGGCCGGGTCGGATTTGACGAGACCCGAATCCGACTCTAATAACATATTGGGCCTAATTTTTTGATTTAAATAGCACACCGGGTCAGATTGGATGAGATCTAGATCCGATCCTAATAACCAAATATAAATTAAAATATATAATTTATATAAAAAAGTAACATTTTTTATTTTTAAACATTAAATTTAACAAATGATATATTATATTTATACCAAAATAAATTATTTTAAAACAAAAATAATATTATATAATATACAAAATGTTAATTGAAGCATAAAAGTGAAATGTTTTATCACTATTCTTACTCTAAAATATTTTTCAAATTTAAAACAAGTGGCTTCGAAGTCGGGTCGGGTGATCCGAAACTAAATCCGAACACGGCCCGAAAATCACATCGGGCAAAAAATTACAAACCCAATCCGATAAAAATCATCCCGGGCCCGAGCAGGTCCGGGTCTTGAGCATCCCTGGCTAATTTAATGACTTTTTTAGATACATAAAATTTTTTTATTAACATTATATTTTACAAAAATCAATTTGGATTAATCTAGTGAATAGTTTATTAGTTCGCTTAAAAAAGTGTCGGGTTTGAATTTTATCTTATGCATGTAGTAATTTATTGGCCAGCAATAAATCCTTAATTGAAGCTCAGATCCACGGTGAATTTATAGTCTTTATCCTGCCAGACAGGAGATACAAGAAAAACAAAAAAACATTATATTTTAGGATACACAAAAATAAATTTACATATAAGATTTATGATTGCAAAATTGCGCCTAAATTTGGATATTAAAAAGAAAAAAAATCAAGTATGTATGAATCATTGGTCTTGTAATAAATACTGTTTTTATATCTATTTTTTAAAAAGGAATACTAACGATCATGAAAGTGATGGTTAAATAACATGTTTACTCAAACACACCAAACCTCATACATTCATGTGTCTAGGTTAAGTTGGCACGTAAGATGCATAGACTCATGATGCCGCACAACTTTAACAGAATATTTAAACAAGTAAACGAAAAACAATCTATCGAGTTGTTGAAATTAGATATGTAGCCATAGACAAAAAGTAAATATGAGCATTATTTTTATGCTAAAATGACATAAATATTTTTACATAAATATTCAATGATATATATATATATATATATATATATATATATATATATATATATATATATATATATATATATATTTT
>JASCZI010090658.1:175161-188480 GCA_036250425.1 Stylosanthes scabra
TTCAGGAATTACATTCGAATCCTCAACCACTACCGGAGTGTCCACAACATGTTCAACATAAATATGGAACTCCTTTGGTCCCATGTTCCTCACTACCACCCCCCTCAGTTCATTGATTTCAGCATCTCCTTTGATATGATGGAGACTCGTGTTGAGATCAGGATCTCTTGTGTCATGCCAAAGCAACTTCTTATACTTTTTATAACCTAATTCATTTAAAAAATCCTTCAGATCAAAGAAGCAAACAAGATCTATATCCATTGCCTGCCATCTCTTCACACTTCCATCTAAGTAGCAGAGAACCCCATCAACCTCTTCAAACCTTCCCCCATGATGAAACACGGGAACATACATATCTTCCCCCATCTACACATCAAACACACACACTTCAGACTCTTAAGTAATCAACTTCCAGTCCATATTGAAAATAATTTTACACATTTCATACATCTTGAGTACTAACATGTTGTCTAATGGTGTAAAGGCACATGTTTATAATTTTATAATCACTAATTACAATTGAAAAGTCCATATTTAAATATAAATTACACATGTTCATTCATAGAACACACATCAGTATTCACCTTTCAGTCAATGGTTGAATATAAATGACTATTTTCATACATCTTAATCATTAGCATACTGTCTTCTTTAATACTCAATTTTAAAATTGTACTCACTAATTTAATATAACTTCGAAATCCTAAAATTAAAAGGCATCACCACACCAACGCAGCTTCATGGTAATCTAATTAAGCTAATTTTAAAAATACAATTTTATAGATAACACAAATAAGCTTCACCCATTGACAGATTATAAAAACCCTAAATCCAAGGAGTAAACGACAACAAAAAGAATGGAACCAATTTTTTAAAATTAGTTTCAATGGACCACAGCTAAGGTACAGAAATCCATGGGGGTTTGAAAGCAACAACAATATTGGGACCACACAAGACAAAGCACAAAGCACATTGGTGGAAATGGAGGGAAACACACTCACTGTGGACGCCTTGCACATGGTGCCGTCCAACCTCCGTCAACAACGCCATCACCGTCTCCTTCTTCGCTCCGTCATCACCTTACTCAGCAGGGACGTCAACCTCGTCTTCTAGAAGCTTCTCGATGGTGGTGGTATTCAGATAGAATTTCGTTGTGTGCTAGTGTTTCTTTCGTCACTTTGAGAGTGATGGGCAGGGCTTTTATGGAAAGAAAGCCTCGTTGTTTAAATGTTGCGTTTTGTCCCTGCACAAAACGTTACCGTTTTATTAATTTCGAATGTGCCAAATCGAACCTCAACCTTTTCCAAATTGTCTACCTTGGCAACTAACGGCCAGGTCACCTACTTAACGTTATATGTCAGCCCTTTTCGTTAAAACTTAACGATGAAACTCATGGAGGGGCCGGCATGTCACACGGAGATCATGGAGGGGGTCCGGTGTGGTGGTTTATTATTGAGAGGGGCCGCAATGTCTGTCGGGAAAAAGGTCAGGGGCCGGGTTGGTAGTTCACTCTGCAAGACCCCAACAATTATAATTTCACATTTCAAAATTATAACTCCCATTTTCATTACCTAAAAATTAATTTTACTTCAAAATTTATTCTAATTTACAACATCGTAACGAACTTTCATCCTAATTATTTTGAGTTTAAAATTAATTAATGTCCCTGTCATCAAAGTTATAAATCATTTTCATTAAAATTATTTTGACTTTTCAAAATTCAAAGTCATCTTTAATTTTAGGTTGACTTTAAATAATTATAATTCATTTTCATTATAATTAATATGAGTTTAAAATTCGGTTGACTTTTCAAAATTATAACTCATTTTGAGTAAAAGTAACTTGACTTCAAAATTAAGTTGACTTCAAAAGTTCTGTAACGCTTTAAAATTTATTATTCTTTGTTTAATAAAATTAATTTGACGATGAAATTTGGTTGAATTTTGATAATTGTAACACATCATGTGTTAAAATTAATTTGACTTTGAAATTGGATTGACTTCGCATATTTGTAACACATCTTCATTTTAACACATCATGTGTTAAAATTAATTTGACATTTCATAATTATAGCTCATTTTCAATAAAATTACGTTGTCTTTGAAACTAGGTTAGGTTGACTTTTCATAATAATTATAAGTCATTTTCATTAAAATTAATTTGACTTTGACATTAGGTTGACCTTTCATATACATAAGTCATCATCATTAAAATTATCTTGTCTTTGAAACTAGGTTAACTTTTCATAAGTATAAGTCATTTTCATCAAAGTTAATTTGATCTTAACATTAGGTTCACCTTTCATATTTATAACTCATTTTCATTAAAATTACATTGTCTTTGAAAGTAGGTTAGGTTGACTTTTCATAATTATAAGTTATTTTCATTAAAATTAATTTGACTTTCACATTAGATTGACTTTTCATACACATAATTCATTATCATTAAAATTACCTTGTCTTTCAAACTAGGTTGACTTTTCATAATTATGAGTCATTTTCGTCAAAGTTAATTTGACCTTCACATTAGGTCCACTTTTCATTTTTATAACTCATTCTCGATATAAGTAACATTGTCTTTGAAACTAGGTTAGGTTGACTTTTCATAATTATGATTCATTTTCATTAAAATTAATTTGACTTTGACATTAGGTTGACTTTTCATGTACATGACAAATCTCTCATTAAAATTACCTTGTCATTTGAAACTAGGTTGACTTTTCATAATTATGATTCATTTTCATCAAAATTAATTTGATCTTGACATTAGGTTCACTTTTCATATTTATAACTCATTCTCGATATAAGTAACATTGTCTTTGAAACTAGGTTAGGTTGACTTTTCATAATTATGAATCATCTTCATTAAAATTAATTTGACTTTGACATTAGGTTGACTTTTCATGTACATGACTCATTATCATTAAAATTACCTTGTCAATTGAAACTAGGGTAGGTTGATCTTTCGTAATTATAAGTCATTTTCGTTAAAATTAATTTGAGTTTGACTTAAGTTTGACTTTTCATATTCATACCCCATTTTCATTAAAATTACCTTGAGTACGAAATTAGGATGACTTTTCATAATTATAAGTCATTTTCATCAAAGTTAAGTTGACTTAGTAGTTTGACATTGTAGTTTGCTTCCACGAAATGAGCGTCTCGAGCCAAACTCAATCTGAAAATGTTTATCCAAATAAGTTTCGTGTCGCAGTCAATGCATCTCAACGTGCTTTTACGAAGATCAACTGTAAACCCTAGACCCAAATTGAAATGTGTGTATCAAGTGAAAAAAGCAAGTCACATTCACACTAGGGAAGAGAGAAACTTGCGAAAGTTAAAGGAGGAGTCAAACTTACGGAAGTCCAAAGAATTGTCACACTTAGGGAAGTCAAAGGAAGAGTGAGGTCGAACGAACATGTAACATGGACAATGTGATACATACAATATCATAGTCATAACATGAAATACAAACTGATAATATGTAACACGACATCCTGCTAATTAACCTAACTCTTCTTATCGCCTCGTTAACACAGATAATTAAAACTCATTTACGTAAATGACGATCCACACACACATAAGGCAAATTTTTATGTCATTCATTTCTTTGTACTGAAACATGATTACGTAAGACATAATCCTTCAACCCCTCAAGACCCTACCGTAATTGCTAAGTGAGAAACCCTAAGTCAACCTAACCTAGTTTAAAAGATAATGTAATTTTAATGAAAATGAGTTATAAATATGAAAAGTGAACCTAATGTGAAGGTCAAATTAAGTTTGATGAAAATGACTTATAATTATGATAAGTCAACCTAGTTTCCAAAGACAAGATAATTTTAATGATAATGAGTTATGTATATGAAAGGTCAACCTAATGTCAAAGTCAAATTAATTTTAATGAAAATGACTTATAATTATTATGAAAAGTCAACCTAACAAAGTAATTCTAACAAAAATGAGTTAAAAATATGAGAAGTCAACCCAATTTCAGAGTCAAATTAATTTTAATGGAGATGTGTTACAATTATCAAAGGTCAATCAAATTTGAAGCAATAAATTAAATTTAATAAAAAAGAATAATAAATTTTAAAAGTCAACCTAAGTCAACCTAATTTAGAGGCCAATTAATTTTAATGAAATGAGTTATAATTTTGAAAACTCAACGAATTTTAAACTCAAATTAATTTTAATGTTATTAAATGAATTATAATTATCATAAGTCAACGTAAATTTAAAGTTGAGTGTGAATTTTGAAAAATCAAAATAATTTTAATGAAAGTGAAATTATAGTTGTTGGGGTCTTGCAAGTGTTAGGGCATAAGGTTGGAAAAATGTTGAATACACACAAGTAGTGAGAGTGGTGTCCAGTTAGGTTTGACGTGACCATATAGCAGGGGGAATTTGGACGCGACGGGAGGTGTCAGTGATGGAAATTTGTTGGGAAAGAAGAAACTCACACTCTCTAAAGCATTTACAGAGTGCAGGAGGTTGCTTCCTCAAGAAGCCTTGAGAATATGATGAGGGGTGATACTTTTGACTTGGATGATATTTTATTGCACAAATAATATTTACAAGTTAGTTGAAGTGTTTCCATTCCCCATTTTGCATTAAATTTTTAAATGGTCAAATATGAAAACAAGAGCCTTCAAAACACGTTTGACCGGGAAAGAGAAGAGAAAAAAAATAGGCGATTTGTTTTGAAAGTGAACAGTAACATCACGTGAGGCCATTGGGGAGTGCTGATGGGTTGCATAAATAGGGGGTTTGTGCAGGTTAAGCTATTTTCCTCTCTCTCAACAAGTAACAAAAAAAGCACTCTTCTCATAAAGATGGTGGAATGTTATGTGGTGTTTGCTGGCCGAAACCCAGGGAGCTATGCGTCGTGGCCGGCAGCTGCGCGTGAAGTGGTTGGCTTCAACGGCTCTA
This sequence comes from Stylosanthes scabra, assembly GCA_036250425.1. Lineage (NCBI taxonomy): Eukaryota > Viridiplantae > Streptophyta > Magnoliopsida > Fabales > Fabaceae > Stylosanthes > Stylosanthes scabra. Next base: position 180,093 of record JASCZI010090658.1, read on the forward strand.
TCTATCAACGCTACCCAACATGGAAAGCCGGATTGGAAGCCTGGAATTCTTACCATGGGGTACCTACTGCTGATGCCGATCACGACGGGAGCAACGCCGGTGTAGCGGAAGACGAAGGAGTCGCGCTTGGTGGGAACGACGTGGGCCTCGGCGTTGAAGAACCTGGGGTGGAGGCCGTGAACGTGGAGGCTGATGTAGCACGTGCATCCTCGTCAGCTCATTCACGTGTGAGCACGGAGACAGAAGTGGATGGTCCTGCCGGTGATGGTAAGATCCGCTCTCGCCTTGCTTCTTATGTCCATGCATTTGCTTTTCTATGGCTTCCTCTCGTGTGTTCACCGTGTGCTACTTTATAACAGAGGTGGAGCTGCCTCGCGTCATGGGGGCCATCGAGGCGCTAGAGGGGCGCGTATCCCAGCTCGAGGTCGACAAGTGGGAACTCCTGCTTTAGTTGGCCGAGATGGTCCAGCAGATGGCAAAGTTGATGACTCCCAAGGAACCCACGAAATGATGCTGGAAGTAATGTTGCTGATACGGTGTAAACGCCGCGGCAAGACTCTTGTTAGGATTTAGGTCGTTATGGTTTTATTTTAGGGATATGTTTTGTGTCACCTTGTGCTTTTGTAGTTCTTTAGCAGCAACCAAAGATTAGTGCATGTAAGGCTGATGTTAAGCTAGGACTGGTATTAAGTGGAATGCTTTTGTTATTGAAAATTACATATTTTTCGCCCTATTAACGGAAGTTTAAGTATGTAGAAGTTAATGAAGAAGTTTAAGATTCGGAATAGGATTCTCCTCTTAACTTACAAGTTGAACTGGTTTTCTTTTTACAATTTTGAAATGGTATGAGTAAACGTTTCCCCCACTTTTTTAGCTCAAATTGAGTTTTGATGAATCTGATCCGCTAAATGAGGACGCTTGAGGGAATTACTGTGCGATGGGCTAGGCCCAATGAGAAATAATTTAATATGTTGGGCCTTCATGCCATGGGCTGACCATCTACTTATTTTATTGGGCTATCATTCCGTATATGTAAGCAAGAACCGAGAATAAAGTTAATAATTATAGTAATACAAAAAAAATGTTAATAATTATAGTCACACTTATAAGAACAACACAAAGTGATGGTTATTGTTATTATTCAAGTTAATTATTGTTATTATTATTGTTATTGTGAAGAAGTAATTATTATTAATAATATTAATAATAACAATAACGATATTTCACCAAAAAATAAAAGAAACAACAACAATAAAGGTCAAATTATGTTAATAAAAATGTTAGTAATAATAGTAATATTAATAATATATTGCTCCCACGAGGTTGGTGGGTACTTAGTACGGAATGTGGCGTGCACGGTTGCTGATCTCCAGGGCGGGGGGACGAAATTTTGTGCATATTCCACCCATGTTGGCGCGGAGAAGGTATTTCGAAAGGGATCTTGGGATTGTGATGGTGTTGTGTCTCAAAAAGGGAATGATTGACATCAATCAGTCAATTCTACTCACCTTGTGGAGATGAACAACTTGCTAAGGAAGGCATATCATTATCTCAACCCCATGATTTCCTCGAAACTACAATTCCCTAATTACAAATTTAACCCTACTACTCCGTGGCCGATGGGTTGTGGAGGTTGAACGAAGTAGGGGCGTCTAGGGGTCCAAAAGAATAGGGTTGGGGCTAAAGGATAGGTAGTCCAGTACAGCCACGGAGACTGATGGCACAAGAGGGTGAGAAGAAGGAATATGTATAATACCATTCTTCTACTCCTTTTCCAATGACCCCCAAAAGGGTGTTTGGGGTTGGTGTTGGCATACTTCTATATAAAAGGAAGGGGGTGTGAGTGGTGAGTTGGTAAAGGCACAAAACACTATACTGACTGAGCATTGTAGCTTCATAATTCCTTTGGGATTGTTTTCTTTGGAGTTTCTGGTCTGGAGTTATGACGGATTCGGGTCAGGATCCAGACACTTCTGGGGCGGAAGAAGCTTGCGTCGCCGCAGCCCTAAACCAGCTGAATGGAACAATGGCTACATGTAACGCTAACCTCGTTAAGCTGTTGGATGTGCGTACCCTCATTTATTTAACTTTTTTTCTCTCTGTCGGGATGTATTTGTCTACTACAATAACTGATCCCCCTCCTTCTTTATTCAATTTATTTATCAGGTTGCGCAGCAGCAGGTTCAGGTGTCCGGCTCCATTGCGGTGGAGATGAGTAACAGTGTCAAACTGGTGGAGGTATGCCTTGATACCTTTGTTCGACCCAAGATGTGATCAGAAAGTGGTGTAGCCACAGAAACTACCCCTCAAAAAGAGTGCCCTGATGATGCGGCCAGAGGAGTTACTGGGAAATCCACTCATTCACAAGTAGTACATGGAGCTGATACATCCGGAGGTCCTACGTCGGAGGAGGCAAACGACCCCATTTATGTGCCTAACGTTACGCATTTGCTTCCTTCACTTGGGGGTGAATGCAGTGACGACACTGTCATGATGGGGTCCATGATACAGCCACTACGCATCCCTTCTGCCCTTAGGGGAAAGCTGCAGGGCCGTCTGGGAGATGATCTTCAGGTTCAAAGGACATCCACTGACGGATGTTCAAGGCCAAGTAAGCTGCAAAAGGTGATAGATCTAACTCCGGAGGAGAAGAAACGATCCGGCAAGATGAGGAGTGCGCAAAGAGAGCCAAAGTGGGAAACAGGCGCAGAAAATATTGCAGTAACCTTTCCATCGGTGAGTACTACATTCCATATTTCATCATCCCATGCATTCGACTAATATAGGTATCCTCCCATGTTGTTCTAACGATTCAATGTTTCTGTTTCAATTCATCAGATGCAAGTTTAAAATAACTCCCCAACACAAGTACAGCATCATTGAGGCACATTATATTGCTTACATTTTCGGAACCTCCCTTGATCCTCATCAAGTGCTATTCCGGAGAGGGCAGCGGAAGATGGATAGGGAGGACCTTGGCACATTGTTTCCAGGGAATGAGCCATCTGACTACATCATGGAAATGATGGCATATAAGACTGCTTGGACTCAACCTCAGCTACCTCAAACTACTCTTTGGTCACTTCCAGTCCACTTCTCGGAAATTGTCATAGGTGGTGATGTTTGCATAGAACGCCTCATCTCATTGTTCAAGCTAGAATGGCTTCCCAGGCCAACAAACCTCAGATACGTAAGAAAATACCATGCCTGCTGATGTTTTTAACTTCAAGTTAATTATTGTGATTTATTAATATCTATTATTATTATTTTGCAAGAGTTTAAATGATTGAATGTACTATGCACTTATTATTATTATTATTATTATTATTATTATTATTATTATTATTATTGTCAATATTTATTGTTATTATTATTACTTTTATTATCATTGGCAATATTTATTGTTATTATCATTATTAATATGCCGTGTTATTATTATTAATTATTTGTTGTGTGATCCAGATATATGTGCAAATGAAGGAAATATTGCAATACTCAAAGGAGGCTCATTTATATCTCATGGTGGTTGACATCCAAAATGGCAAAATTTGGATACTGGACAGCTTTGCTACCAATGATGCTGCTAAGGAGAGGATCTTGGCTGTAAATGTTGTGGTGTGTATTCCTTGTTTCTCTCTTATTCTCTTCACTTGCCAGTCTGAGAAGAATGTCAATTTAATATGTTGGGATCATAATTTTTTTGGGGTTTGGGCCACATTATTAGTGCAGCTGTTTTTGGGCTGCACCTTTCGTTTTGTTTTTTGGGCTACACACCTTTCATTAACTTAGTTATGGGCCTTCTACTTGTGTAGGTTGCAGCTTTGGATCGTGTTCTAAAAGATGGATTTCCTGGGGTGAATGTGCTTGGAAAGAGGCCTCCACTTGCTGATTGGGAGCTCGAATTTGTGTTGGGACTCCCAAATATGGGCAACCCGTATGTGAACTAAACTTCAACTTCCCTTAGGAAAAACAAAAATCCTATAAGCTTCCATTCATGCAAGCTACACGGTTGCTGTTTTCTAACATAGTTCTTAATGCAGCTACAAAGACAAAATCTGGGTTCTCCTATGGCTGCAAATGGAGCATTACTTCTCATTGGCCTCTGTCAGCCAGACACAGGTATGTTTTACTAAACACTGATAGATTTATACCCAACCGTGGAGTAGTTACTAACTGAAACGCTTTTCTAAACAATGTACAGAAGTTAGTGGATGGTGTGGCTGAGAAGATTAGGCTCAACATTGGTCTGGCACTAGTGATAGAATATTTCAACGAGTTAAAAGTGGATATCTCTAAGCTTGCTGTGGAGGACTGGGAAGAGAAGCGTAAGGCCAGCGCTGCATGTCGTTGAGCATCATTGCAGTGTTATCTTTTTATGTTAGTAGATGATTAGGATTATGAACTAGCTGGCTTGCAATTTACCTTTTGATTTGGATGATTATGTTAGTGGTTCCTTGTTGTCTGCATCTCTTAGGGGCCGAAACCTTGAAGTGCTCTTGCAACCATGTTGCTTCGGTTGAGCATTTCATGGTTAAGGTCCCAATAAATATGACAACAATCCCCTTTTGATTGCCTCCCGATGAGGGATGCCTTTTGTTATGTGCACAGCAGCCAACGTATTATGGTTTTGTAACTGCGGCCATGCCAACACTATGAATATGTTTCTTTCATTTTCAGTGTATAACCATTTCGTAGTTGTGTTCTTATATTTCATAATTTTTTTGTTTTCATACACCTTCGTAGATCCAAAATATCTTACGGAACAGGCCCATTTCAGTTTTGCACAAAAAACACACCATTTTAGAATAAATCTAAACATTATTAGAGGAACTCACATGTTACTAAACGGAGTGGCCCAATTCGTCTAAAAGATCATCCTACATTTTACGTTACAAAGTGGCCCAATTCATTTAAAACACCTCAACGTGTGGCCCAATTCATTTATGACACCAACCAACATATTTTGTTAGAACGTGAACCAATTCATTAAAAACGCGTCATAATGCACATAAAGTTGCTGAATAATGGCCAAAAGTACTAGGATTGGACCTATATAAGGCTAACCACTCTTATGTTGTGTGGATCCAGAAATTTGTTAATGTTTATGCACCAAAATTGGCCAAAACATGGCAAAACACTCTCAACCTGTGACAGCAGCAAATACCCACCAAAATGGGCCAAAACATGGCAAAACACTACAAACATCTGACAACAGCAAATACCAACTTAAACCTGCAAATTATGTATGCACAAAGCGTTTATGCACCAAATTTGGCCAAAACTATGCAAAATTGGTAAAACACTCTAAACCTGTGCCAGCAGCAAATACCAACTTAAACCTGCAAATTATGTATGCACATAACATTTATGCACCAAAATTGGCCAAAACTATGCAAAATTGGCTAAACACTTTAAACATGTGATAGCACCAAATAGCAACATAAACCTGCAACAAAGCAACGAACTCAAAAAGGAACTTGCATAATTCAGAAACAAATGGCTGCATCAGCACCACGATTATCATTAAAATAAGACGGCATAGTTAGGAAACAACAAACACAACACTACAGAACATACCAACATCAACCCCATAGCAGCAGTCAATATCGACAACACATCACGATTATTAACTAACATAACACGTCATAATTAACAAACAACAAACATAACAGCTCATCACGACATTGCAACATCAAGTCCATAACAGGCAATATAATTGATTCTTTACCACAACATGAAAATTATCACATTGACAGGTCCATTGCCGCGGAGGCACCCTCCTCTTCATCATCAAACATGTCGAGCCCTGTGTCATGATCCCTTCCGGCATCACACCTACGAGCATTATGTCCAGCTTTGCCACACTTCCTGCACCGTTGAACCCTCCTAAATCTGCCCGCTGCCGTCTGCACTCTCCTACTGCATCCCTTGTGCCTAGCACCCGCTGGATCTCTGACAGGCCCATCATCCCCGACTGCATTGCTTTCTATCCTTTCCTTCTGTTTTGCCAATAGAGCTTCCCTCTCCTTGGCAATCTTTCTCTTGACCTCAAAATAATCTTGGAAACTATGGCAACACAATCGGACTAACTCTCTGCAGTCATCTAGCATTGCCGCATGCATGCTCATGATGCGGCATCCGGAATCTCCCCATCATGGGCAACTTCACTAACTCAAGCCTGCTTAGCATTGTTTGTCCATCGCTGCAACACAAGCTTCGGCGGGATTATGGTTATGTCCAGCGCCACCAACACACCGATGATATGAACACATGGAATCCCAACGACTCCATGCGCAAGCAAGAACACCTAAAGTCATCATCATCCTCGTTCCATGCCACGGGCCAGCTCCTCTTCTGTCGATACATTCCCACTTCAAACAGAATAGAGGAACTTGTCTTCTTCGACGACACAACTCTAACGTTGCTTGCAAGCATTAATACCTCGCAAAACAAATTAAACACCTCTTTTGTGTAAACAGTGGCTGCATATGTCTCAATCTCCTCCAATCTAGTTTTCGCCACTGGAACACCATAGTTGGATCTATAATCAGCAACCAGTTCTCTCCGCCTCATAAATTCCAGATAGTGCTGGAAATGCTCAACAAATTCCCTCAGGTTGTAGCCATTATGTATGAACTTACCAATCTGCATGTTGAAGGCCTCACACCGTGATGTCGTCTTTAGGCCAGCGAAGAATTTTCCCCTAATATGCGCGTTTGACCACAACTTCTTCCTTTCATACATTTCCATTACCCAATTGTGATCCGTTAGTCCAAACTCTTCCACTGCTTCGTTACATATCGTCTCAAACTCGTCAACCTCAATGTCCCCCATAAGACATACGCAAAATTTTCTCAGGAACCTGGGCATACCAACTCTGAAAATTGCATTCCTAAGCAAGTGCCAGCTACATAGCCGGTGACTAGCTTCTGGAAATACCACATTTATAGCATTCTTCATAGCCAAATCGCCGTCTGTAATGACAGAAAGCGGCTGCTTCCCCTTCATCGCCTCAAGAAACCCTTGCAGCAACCACACATAGCTTTCCTCGGACTCGTTGCTTAGAATTGCACACCCAAACACTATAGTACGCATGTGATGATCTACCCCACAAAAGATAACAAGAGGACACTTGTACCTGTTTCGACCATACGTCGCATCAAATCCCAACACATCCCTGAAGACACTAAAGTCGTGTTGGCTGGTTCCGTCACACCAAAATATGTTATGCAGCATCCGCTCGTCATCAAGCGAGTACTTCCAGAACATGCTTGGGTCGTGTCTCTTTAAGGTTTCCAGGTACTGCAGAGTACACTCCGCATCACTGGCTCCCGCTCGCCTTTGCCTGTCAATGGCATTGTAAATATCCTTCAGCTTAAAGCCTACGGTCTCAAAGCCCCCTGTTTGGTTGGCAAAGGCTCGGAAAATTGTTGGAACCCGCATTCCGGCTTTTCTCATCGAGTTTATCTGGTGTAGATCCCTATCCTTTACTTTCCTATGTGATCGCATAAGCCCCCTAAATCTCCAGTCGAGCAATTCATGGCTGTGATTATCTGAGAAGTATTCCACATACCATCGACTTGAGGCTTGGTCAATGTGAACCTTAATCCTGGCAGAACAAGCGCAACATGTTATCGGTCTAACATCCATTTTCCGTTCTCCCCTTTGCATGTACTTCCCCTCCCGCTCTCCCTCACGCGAGCACACAAAAATTTGCCACAATTTCTCTCTAGCCGATCCTGCCTTCTTGCTCCTCCCAATTTTAGAACGCCTCACAGAAAACCCCTTCACACGGCCATACTCATTGTAGAATTCGTAGGCGGCTTGCAAATCTGAGAACTCGAAACGCGTCACGTGCGCCTCTGTTAAGCTACCAAAGTCTATTGAATCAAAGTCGCCAACACCGTCCACAACAATCACTGATTGTTCCGGCTCAGCCGCCTCCGCATACGAATCCATTTCTGATGCATAACTCCCTTCTCCGGCACTTCCCGTCGACTCCTGTTCTTCCTACACAATTTAACAATAAACCACACTATTTACAGTAACTCGTGATATCTTTTTAAAATAATGTCATTTTTTATATCAGTTTCTAACCTCCTCCGTAGCGAGTTCTGGTATATCATTCCTGAACGGCGCAAAGCTTCCTTCGGTCGCCGCCTCATGAAACACACATCACATCCCACCCATTCACATTCCAAATCGATTTACCGTAGTAGCCCATACGGCCTAGAAAACCCTAACTTCACAACACCGCTAATCTCTTCAAAATTGACAAACCCCATCCCCAAATTTGTTCCCCCCCCCCCCCCCACCGCGGATCTGGCTAATAAATCGCAAAATAAAACCCTAAAACTTGAGTAACATTCAGTTCGAACAATTCGTTAC
>JASCZI010090659.1:5528-49844 GCA_036250425.1 Stylosanthes scabra
TTTACGTGCCATGTTTACAAATACTGTGGATCGCACTTCCTTGTGCAGTGAAAGAGAGTTGTCTGACTTGGTTGAACGTGAAACATCTCTTATTCCAAAGTCATATCGAGCACCTCCTGCAAAAAGTCAGAAAGTGCTAACAGATGAATGGAAGAGGGCTGGTCCTCGTCCGAGGCCTCTTCCTCCCCCTCCAGACAGACCAATTTATCAACATGAAAAAGAAGGCTGGTATGCATGGATCACAGAGACTCCCACAGAGCCAGATCCTTCAACTTTGGATCTGAGGATGAGAGCGCATAGGTTACTTTGGGATGCACTAGATTACATTGTTTCTTTAGAGGCAGATGCCTTCTTTCCTGGATTTAATAATGATGCTAGTGGATGGCCAGATTTTTCAAGCTTGGTCATGGGACATCGACTATATGAGACTGCGTCTTCAAGAACATACCGACCAGACAGGTAATAGGACATACTGCAGTTCCATTAAAAGAATGTCTTGATTTTATTGAGGTACCAAAATTTCTAGGTGACCTAGCTGAATAACATGCATAACATGGCATAATTGGAGGATCTCTTGCTTTCTGGGCTAGGCGGGGAAGGGGGTAAAAGTGTAAGGAAGATGAACTATATTTACATCTTTACACCATTTCACTAAATAATAATTCTTTCCAGAGTGACATCACAACATTTTATCTATGAAAAACTTAAAGAATTCTTATGCCCTATTTCAGACATCCATAACACATTTGCATGTGTCTGGTACTTCCCTGTTGTGAAGATATCTTGAACTTGATCCATGCATTAAGTAAAATATTAAAAATCATTTTAATTCCTTGGACTTGTTCTATACATTTTGAATGTTCATCCTTCATTGTATCAATTGATTCCTTGAGTGTTTTCCTGAATATCTGTATCTTAATCCTTAGGTAAAGAGTCTGAGGTATTCTGCCGCAGTTGTGTACTGATGTCTCCTAAATTTGCATTTATTGTGACACTGGTATTTTGCAGGAAAGTAATTGCAGAGCTTTTCAACATAACTCGGGAAAATATGTACCATCCGAAACGTAATTGGACAATTTTAGTGCAAGAACATCTGAACAGAAGTACAACTGAAGAAGGACTCATAAGGCAATCTCTCTTGTCGAAACCGACAGTGTTCCTTTCCCATCCACTTCCGGAGTGCTCCTGTAGAATAGCTTCTTCCAAGGTTGTAAATCCCGTACGTGGTCAGGATGGTCAGTATCTTTATGGAGATGAAGACCAGTGTCCCAAATGGATGCAGCGTGCAAATATGGCAGGTTCTGTACTGAAAGAAGGTGCCAAATCCGAAGATGATGGGCCAGATTACGAAAGTAATGACTTTGTTGATGAATCTGACAAAAATGAGGGTAGAACTAGTCAGAGTCAAATCTGGGATCAAGACGAAGAAATGGATCCAAATGACTAAAAATTGATGTGCATAAATAACTATGGTCTATAGTTATACCTTATATCCATTTTACCGTAATTTCTTTGAAAGGTATAGGTTATTGCTGAGCATAATGGGGTATTCAAATCTATTCTTTCATTAGTTTTGGACTAAGCACATTAATATATTCTTTTGCCTTTATGTTTACCACTTCCAAAGGAATTTTTGTTGTAACATACACAATACCAAAAGCAGAAAAGAAAAAAATTGGATTCTGGCTTAGTTGGAGCCACACAGATGAACCTTTTGAGTATACTTTTTTACTTATTCTGTATCCTATTTAAGATAGTTGCTTGGTTCTTGCTCTGTACTTTATTTTTATATATGTGCTCTTTTTCTTAATGTTAAATGGAGTTAACGTCCAAAATAAAGAAGGCTACACAATCAAGCTAAAGAAACAAACTCAAGGGCATCAACAAACCTGTTAGCTTCTTTGTAGATGTGTACTAAGGCTCGGTTTGGTTGTGGTTTTCATCTCAATGAGTAGCAGTCACACGTATAACGTTTGTTAAATATATTTAACAATTGCTCTTAACGTATAAAATTACTAAAATGAACATTTTGATAGAGCACCTTATATTAATATAAAATTAAATTAAATTAATTAATTGAAGGTAAAATTAATTTTACAATAAATCTATACAACCAAGTGATGATGATGATGATGGTGAAGAAGAAAAAGATGATGATGAAGAAGAAGATGAAGAAAAAGATAGGCACTTAGGTGTGCTTCTGATTTTCATAAAAATTCGGTTATATTTTTCATGAAAATCCGATCCTATTTTTTTTAATGAAAAATCGGTTCCATTTTCAGTCGCTTAGCGTGCTTGTGATTTTCATGAAAATACGCTTCAATTTTTTTTGAAAATCCGGTTTTGTTTTTTTAATGAAAATCCACTTCGTTTTTTTCGAAATCCGGTTCAGTTTTTCATGAAAATCCAATTCAATTTTTCTTGAAAATCCCGTTCAATTTCAGAAAAAGAAGAAGATCATCAACGACGACGACAACAACAACAACAACGTAACCGTGGAGGAGGAGGAAGAAGAAGAGAAAATGGAAGAGGAAGAAGAATTCTGTTTTTTAATGAAAATACACTACATTTTTTTTCGAAATCCGGTTAAGTTTTTCATGAAAATCCGCTTCATTTTTTTTTGAAAATCCGGTTGGTAGAAGAAAAAGAAGAAGATCAGCATCATCATCAACAACAACAACAACAGCAGCAGCAACAATAACAACAACAACGTAACAGAGGAGGAGGAAGAGGAAGAAGAGAAAATGGAAGAAAAAGAAGAAGATGACGATGATGATGGCGGCAACAACGATGGCGGCGACAGCGACGACAACAACGATGACAACACAGTAGCAGGAAGAAGAAGGAGGAAGAAGAGGAGGAGGAATTGCAGAAGAAATGAGAAGGAAAAACGCATGTTTTCAAATTTTGGGAGTTGAGGATTATGCGTTACACGCAAGCATCAGGTGAGAGTGAAAAAAAAAGACTTGGTTGATAAAATAAGTATATGTGTAACATTATTGTTAATTTTATATTAACATATAAGGTTATTAGTCATTTCGTTTTGAAAATTTTTTTAAAAGAAAATTTAATTTATTATTTTAGAGGTGAAATATTGGGTAACTGTGAACCAAAATAAATTTTCCTAGTTTCTTAAAAGAAAACCAGTTTTTCTCTATTAAAAAAAATATTTTTAAAAGTGGTAGTTAGAGGTTATTGTTTGAGTTCTGCTATGGTGAATTATAGTGGAGAGGCGTCTCAAGGATATGTTCTTTGAGCTGTGAGCTCTTCAAGTGATGAGGATACTATAGATCAAATCCTTGTAGTGAGAGAATTTTCCTAGGTATTCTCGAAAGATATTTCCGAATTCAGATTGTTATCACCACCCCTGCGAGAAATTGAATTTGCGATAAACTTAGTGCTGAGAGTAGGTCCAATTTCAATTGCCCCTACAAAATGGCTGCAATAGAGCTCGATGAACTTTAGATTCAGTTGGAAGAACTTCTAGAGAAGAGATTTATCTGACCGAGTGTATCCTCGTGGAGAGCGCTAGTTTTATTGGTAAAGAAGAAAGATGACGAAATGTGACTGTGTGTGAATTATTAGCAGCTTAATAAAGTGACAATGAAGAATACGAATTCTTTACTGAGAATCAATAACTTGATGGATCGGCTACAAATAACGAAAGTGTTCTCAAAATCCACTTTGAGTCTTTGACAAAAAAAAAATCCATTTATTTTCTAAATCTTTTATTTTTGCTTACTATTAAACTATACTATCAGAAATCATCACACAATAATCAAATCTTTCAAATTCAATTAAAATATGTAAGAGGGAAAAAAAAAAAAACAGAAGCCGCCTAACCCAACTTTTGAATTTTGAGTTTTGACTATTTATTTTGGCTCTTTTCTATCCCCTGTGCTCAATATTTCAGTGTTTCCGCTTTCACTACACAGATCAAAACAACTTTACCAAGAAATAATCTCTTAACAAGATTTTATGTACAGCACAAATGAAAGAAAATTATACAATTAAAAGACCTATTAACTGAAAATTATCCTTATTAAGATAATAAAATAATTTTTTTAAAAAAATATACTAAAGATACAAATATTTTTATCAATTAAGTTCAACAAAGTCCTATTTTACTCATGTGATATTTTATCCCTTTTTTTTCTTCAATTAATGTGAGTATTTTTAATTTTTTATTGGGTTAGAACCAACACAAATTACATAATTAAACTGGTATGGTATTGAAATTGAAAGCAGTAATAATTAAATTGGAATGTAGGCGAAATTGAAAGGTGACCCGCGTTGGTTTGAGGAAAAAGCGCCATCTCCAAAACCCAAAATCTGAAACTAAAAAACCAAAAACACTTGTGAAAACACAAACACACACAAATTTTCAGATTCACATCCTCCCTCCCTCTCACTTTCTTTCTCCCTCCTTCATTTCCATACCAAACTTTTGAAACCATGTTTATATACATTACTCCCCCTCTTCCTCTTTTCTCAAACATACCTACCTCTTCTTCTCTTCTCTTTCCTCCAACAGATCTCGCCCATGGACGCCGCCGCTTCCACTTCCGCTTCCACTGATGATAGCAACAAGGAGAACAAGCCTCCTCCTCCGCCTACTACTAGAGACCAACAACAACAAGAAGAAGATAACAAGAAAAGCAAGGACAAGAAGAATCCAATTCCTGTGGTTGCTCCATCCTTCAAGAAGAAGAGAAAACCAAGGACCAAAGCCAACAGGGTCCCACTTGCTGACGTCACGCATCTGTTCTGCACCTCTCCGCCCTCTACCACCGCTACACCATCAAATCAAAACCGTCCTTGTTCTGCTCCGTCTTCGTCTTCTTCTTCGTCTCTTGAATCTGTTTTGCTTCGTGCCAATTCTCGGAAGAGGAAGAAGGCGGCTGAGGTGAAGGCTTCCAGTTCGAAAACATTGAGGAAGGGATTCCGATAGTTAATGAGTTACTATTATTTTCTTCTTGTATATTAATTAGTTAATTAATTCTTATCATGTACGAGTAAAAGAGGAAGCAATTGGAGTGAGAAGGATGCAGAATTGAGATTCAATTCAAGGTCAATGTCTTTCGAATTTCTGGATTTCATTGATGAAGCTCCTTCTTCATCAATCATGAATGAATGCCATTACAGTCAACGCAGCTTTTCAATTTATGCCATCTTCTCTGCTTCTAACCCAAATTTGGATCCATCTCCATCTTTATTTTTCTTCTAATTCTATGCACTTAAAACTTAGAACAGATCATTATCAAGCTACATGGAATTAACTTGATTCAACCATATCTGTTTAAATATAAAAATGGGACAAAACATTTTATAAACAGCAGAAAAATGATAAAATAGAAACTATTAAATTTACAGTAACACTATTGTATACACCATTTTATCAAACACCAAATTGATAATATATATTTAATTAATAAAAATCATATTTTTATACATTATGCTTAATTTTTTTTTGGTCAATTCTAAAGCTCTTAGATGATCAAACAATACCAAAAAAAGAAAAAAGAATTAGATGATCAAAAAACTGTATGCTGAATTTAAGACCCAAAAGACAATAGTGCCAAGTAGTCATTGACAGGAGAGGGAAAAAAAAACTCAATTAGTACTAAGCTATTAAAGTATTCTTGACCCACCTCAAAAAAAAAAAAGCATTCTTGACGGGGGAGGGAAAAAAAAAGAAAAAACTGTGCAAGATCTTACAAAATTGTTCTAATGTATTTTTGGTATTAACTAACAGGGTTACTGTTTCCGACAAAAAGAAAAGAGGGTTACTACTTACTAGTTATCAATATTCCATACCTTTTTTTTTCGATATTACAACGGGCCTAGGCCCAAAATATTGGATTACGGGAATCCATATTCGGTATTCCATACCTATATAGTTATTTATTTGTTCTGGACTATTGCCCAACATCCCAACATGGGCCAAGAGACTCCTATCATTTTTGGGCCTTTGTCCCCTTTGGAAAAAAAAATCCATTTTCTAGGTGTTTGGTTCCTTTCCCAATCTCATAAACGAAAATGAAAAACTGATAAAAAGGAGCTTGGTAGTGATCGAGTAATGAATCCGTTGGGTGTGTGAATACGGAAGGTGTGTGAGTTCGTGATGTACAACTAGGATTGGGGGCTGTTGTCCAATCAATCTGTCCCAAAAAAAAAAGTAATTGGAACCAAAGAGTATCATCTGACTAATTAATTGTTCCTATATTTATATTTGTTTGAGCGCTTCTTTTAAAATCATAATGCTGCTGTATTCCTGAACCCTCATATGTTGATCACTTGATTGGCAGTTTTGTTATAAGTTAATTATCATTATTATTATAAATACAAAATTAAGGGAAAGCATAGGTAATAAATAATTTTCAAACCAATAAATTAGCCAATAAAAAATACAACATCCATAAAAACTATTAATAGAACATCCACAATGAAGGTTATAGAGCATCCGAAACCTAAAATAGCTATCAACTAACTTTAGAAACAGAACATCCGAAACCTAAAAACAGAACATCCGAAACCTAAAGAAATAGAATATCTAATTTAAATTATTGATTGATATTGACTAAATTTTTATTGGTTACCTAGCATTGCTCTTAAATTAAATATGAATATGAATATCCCTTGCTGGTGAACAAACTAAGGAACGTGCGTTGACTTTAAAAAATTCTGTTAGTTTCCAACTGACGTAAGTGTAAGGTGCGACCAGATACGTCGACAGATTCCTTATATATGCTCAACTAACATCATATTGCGTATTTTACCTTAATGCTTATGACACTCAACAATAATATATCATTTCTTATATAAATTATCAAAGTTAAATAGCATTTATATATATTAAAGTGGGTTATCCAACCAACTACATGTATAAACTGTATACATGCTTTTTACCATGATTCATCCATATCTTATTATGTTACATAGACCAAAGAGAACAAGTAATTAGAGTCCATCATCAGCAGTAAAGCTCTGATGAGGTGGGATATTCAATTATCCTTTACTAAATGTTTGCATGGATAAGTGGATGTGGAACTTATAATATATATTAAGTCAACACAGTATGCTTCTCTCTACGTGTATCAAGACGATGTGCATATATGCCCCTTTATTTTTTTGGAATTTCTATATTTAGAAGTTTAAACTTTATCTAGAGTCCGAATTTTTAAGAAACTAATTTAATATAAGACAAATGGAAAAAACTTTTAAAATAATTTATACAAACTCATAAAAAAAAAAAATTATACCTGAAAACATATTAGAAATATAAATATTTATATTTCTTTTTCATATCCCCAAGTTTTAGTTATAACCTATAACTTCTATCATCATCTTTTTCGTTAGATTTTTTTCCCCTAATTAGTAGCTTATTATATAGAGTAATACTACAAAACCAGCATAATTTATTGAGCTCGCATGACCCAAGTCCACAACTAACCCTCCTTACGTCGGCCCAAAGCCGTCAAACGGCCCAAATCCCACTCGGACTCAAGAAAGGCCCATGAGCATTAATTATAGGATCCTCATGAGATTAGATCATATCTACATCGATCTCGTACGGATTTATTCCATAAATAATAAGAATCATCATGGGTATATAAAGAGGAGATCAGCTCTCCTTTAGATACGTCTTCTAAACCCTACCCAATTGTTGTGTCTCCCAAATCCTTATTTAGCGACCCTCCCTCTACACGCTATCATTTATTTATATTAACCACCAGCCTTCTTCCTTGGCACCTCCGATTATTCCGGAAGTCCCAAAATTCTTGAAGGTACATTCTGTACACTTATTATATAGAGTAATGCTACAAAACCAGTATAATTTGTTGATTTTAACCAGTAAATAGTCGGCCATATTTTTTAGTGGGTTGAGATACAAAAGCCCAACTGCATAACAGAGTATTAATATATGAAAAGATAATGTTGGTTAAACTTGCTGTCTAACCACTTTAAAATCCGCTGGTTACTAAGCATTTCCGTATTATATATAAATTATGCACCATGGTGATGATGCTGACATGGGAACACATCATTATTGCTTTCCTGTTCCACTATATATCGCAACTAACAAAACAGACAAACTGAGCTTTCTCCATTATTATTAGTTGAATAGTCTTATACCTCTAATTAAGAATAACTTTATTTTGCTATTACTTGTGAGTAAGCACATTAGAAATGCTCAATACCTGAAATTGTATCTATTGTTACGGAGAACCACTCGGTTTTACGTGTTAGTTATTAGCTCTTATTTGAGGAAAGCATTGAAATTTCAAAGCCTTTCTTACTAATTTGTTATTGTATTACTTCTTCAAGTCAGATCCGACATTAAATAATAATAATAATAAATGATATCATGTTTGATCCACAAGCATGTAGACCATAAGTAATTATTCAACTTAATTTAATGCATTAAAGCTATTTTTCACTGTCTTTCATCGCCCGACATATTGATGATTAATCCGTCGCGAATATATACTTAATTTAAGTATTTTTTTCTAACAAATGAATTGTTACAAGCACAAAAAGAATTTTAAATTTTGACATTTACTTAAATGAATTAATGAGCTAAACACTCTATCAATCCAAATTAATTTCTCTAATGCACTAAATTTGGTTTACCGTTGTTGTCCGTTATTGGCTTAATTAAAGTTAGTTAGATAAACTACTTTAATGAGTAACGATGATGATGGCATATACACACACTTCATTGAAAGATTCCATCCATCGTCACACCACTATAAATTCACGTTCGCCGCGTCATTCTTTTTCCCCAACATATTATTTATTTATCGACCAACACTGAAAAATAATGTAGAAAAGTGTAATATTCTTGGTCTCTTGGAAGTATCAGTACACTCTACTGCAAATACTTAAGCTATATTGTCACCCAAAAAAAATAAATACTTAAGCTATATTTGGTAATAAGTGAAAATAAAATACCGAAATAAGAAAAAAAACTTGATATACAATGAGGATATTTGTTAATTTCTCTAAAACATATGTAGCTTGTGTCTGTAAATTAAATTTAGGTTAAATTATATATCAGATCCGTATAATTTCAATGAAATTACAACAAAGTTCCTATAGTTGAAAAGTTTGTAATTGAGTATTTATAAAAAAATTTGTAATTTAATCCCTGTTCGAATTTGACATTTAAAAGAAATGGTTAAATCATGTGTTATTACAATTGTACCCTCACTATTTCCTTCAATAAGTTTTTTCTTTTCGGGTTCTTAATCACGTACTATTTTTAAGTGAGTCTATGTTAAAATCGTTAACACACTTATTTCAAGTGAGTGAGATTGCGACGTGAGAACACAGAGTGAGGAGATTGAGGAAGTGAAAATGATTTCTTTCTTCGTGAATTCGTCAATTCGGGGGTAGCTAGCTTTCATTGTTTATAGGATAGGGGTAATTTGGTCAATTACAATTTCATCTAATTCACAATATGTAATATACCAGAGAATATTCTGTTACATTAAACATTTTTTAACGGCATGGACTAAATTGCAAATTTTTTATGAGTACAGGAATTCAATTACAAACAGTTAAACTATAGGGACTTGGTTGTAATTTCATTGAAACTATAAAGACCTAATGTATAATTTAACCTTAAATTTAAGACATGCAGTTAATATTTATTAATACCTGAAATAAAAATTTATCTCTTAAAGTTTCTCACGATAATAGTTAATTTTTATAGTGATAGTTTTTTCAAAATTTTATTATTCATTAATTATATTAGTGTTTTTTTTGAGAGTTAACTAACAAAATTTTGATCTGCAATAGGAGTCTAACTCTTAAAGGTGATACTATGCACCGCAACTTAATGAAATCATGTTAATATTTTTTTTTTAAAAAAAGCATTATACATTTAAGTGCAAGTTAAATAAAAGTACCAATTATTGGTTATTAAAAAAATCCACTTGCACAAGTATAATTTTAATAACAGTTTCTGGCAAGTAGCACAATATTTTTGTTAATAAAATCGTGCCACAAATTGGGTTTGAGATGATGAAGAATGGCCTTTGGTGAGTCTTAAGGGTAAATAAAGATAGACTATCATCATGAAAATATACAGCTTTCAGAACTTCGAAAGGATATTCCTTGGTGTTCAAAGAATGTAGACAGCTCAAATTGAAATTTTATATATTATTATAAGGTGTGTATTTCATGAAGGACTAATATGAACCTTTTTAAGAAGAAAAATAAAAGTAGCAGTAGATGACAAGTTTAAAGCATGTGAGTTCACTTAGCTTATCACCTATTTGTTTAGCCCCCAAATGATTTCAGTTATATAAGGAAATGTGATAAGATTGAGAATCTTAAATTGGATTAAGACGTCATTTTATTCTCTTACTTTAATTTTTTTTTCGTGTTTGAACATGTTACCTTTATATTCACTACTTATCTATACGCCGACATACACTACTTGCCCATGAACTTGTATATATTTAAAAATAAGAAAAAAATATCAAAATTACTCACAAAAATTTAAAACGTTGAAAAAATTATTAATAAAAAATGAGTTTTCTATCTATAAAAAAAAATTTTGTATGATAAAATTGTTTAAAATTATCCAAAATTAATGTTTTGTTAATGACATTTGAGTAATTTTATCATACAAAACTCATTTTTTATGAATAAAAAATTTATTTTTTTTTATAAATAATTTTGTGAATGGTTAAATCTTTTATAAGTAATTTTGATAATTTTTTTTCTAAAAACAATAAAAACATCATCTCAAAACAATTATTGTATTAAGTTAACTAATTAATTAATCCTATTATATGTACAAGTGAAATTTTCACATAGTATCAAAAAGTCCGTGAAAAAAATAATATTAGAGATATAATTATTTATTATATTACATGTTTTCTTCGTTTGAACTTTAAGAAAAACAGCATCATCATTGATGACAAGGATGTATATTAGTTAATCAAAGAGAAACACATGGTGTGTGATTCAGAATCTCTGTCCTCAATCCACTTTATCAATTTTAGTATATGTTGATTTCGTAAATAAAAATGCATGTGAAGGGAAAACCTAGATGAAAATGAAGAATATATATATATATGTGTGTACCCGGTTAATTAATTATTATGTATGATGATGTCAAGATTGGACAGAAAGTGATGAAGAACAAAAGAATTATGCATATATATAAGTTTAGAAAGATGATGACGATGGCATCCATCCCTAACCGAAAAAAGTTGTAGATATACAAATGGATAGTCATAATAATTATATATTAAAAAAATTTAGAGGAGGTGAGGGAGGGATAGTAGTCTACGTATATAAAAGCATGTACCTGGATATTCATTTGGAATCATCACTGAAGATGGCAAGCACAAAGCAATTGCGTGCATGGCTTCTTGTGTTAGTATTCTTATTACTATTACTGCTATTACTTCCGAACAAGTGTGAAAGTCGTGCGCTGCCACAACAGGTGGCGGTGGTAGAGAAGATGATGAAGAGCACATCAAGTAGGGGGTCCATGGAATTCATGAAGAAATCGCAGGAGCTCAGAGAAAGTTTATTAGCGAAACAAAGGGTGATCAAATTTCCAAACAACTATGACCCAGATAGACTTAGTCCTGGAGGTCCTGACCCTAGGCACCATTGACTCTTTCTTTCTTTCGTGACCATTTATTTTTGTCTTTTGCTCATGTATCTCTCTCTGTCCATTACTAAATCTTTTTTTTTTTATTATTATTATTAATTAGAAATGTTTTGGATTTTGGTTTTACACTTTTTACTAATATACTACTCCTTACTGTGTTCAATTTTAATTTTTGCTGGTTTTGGTCCTCGTTCGTGGTAATACATATATTTTTGTTTTACTAACATGGCTAACAAGAATTTTATAAAGATATACGGTGCTATTAGGCTAGTCTTAATTAACTGGAATATCAGATGAGAAGAAATTACTTAGCACACAAGAAAAACAATAATTATGCTAATCCTGTTTAGTTTTCTGTTAAGGCTGATAGCTATATGCAGTACGTGTAAGTGAGATATGAGATTTGAGATGATTATTCATTCAAAAGCTTCCAATATTTCTTTCTTCTCTGCTATTGCACGCAATTCTCTGCATTCTTTCTTCTCTTACGTTGAAAGAACATGCAATGCAAAAAAAAGCGAAAATTATAGTAATATTTTTCTTTCCTAATTCATAGAGTAAATCCTAAAACATGGAAACAAAATGAGCAATGCTACTTGTGCATGCATCATCATCATATATAAATTATAATGCAGAGTTATTAGTTAGTTGGAGCAGTTAACTTAACTACAATCAGAAGAAGTTAGTTATAAGTAGATTACGTACCTTTTCATTTTCACATTCTTCCTGTCAATTCTCCCACTCCCACCACCTAATTTCTCTATCTCATTTTACTCCAAAAAGGCAAAACTAACTCTTCACTCACAACAGATTTTTTTTTTTTTTAGAGGCCTAACGGGCGAACAGACATGGCATCATCTCTTAGCAGTGAGGGTTGGATTATGGATGATTTATAGGTCTCAAAATTATATTTATATAGAGGCCCATGTAAGTAGTATGGCCCATAATGATCAACCCTAAGAAGAGCTTCACAAATTTAAATAGAAAAAGAACCTCCAAGACCAAAAAAAAAAAAAAACAAAAAGAACCCCAAGTCCAAAAAATAAAAAAAATCATCTAACGAAAGGAAAAAAAGAGGTTTAATTTTGATTAGGGATGTTCATAGATCGGATCAGATCCGTGAATTCGCGGTGAATATCCGCATCCGATCCGAAAAATTACGGATCCGATCCGATCTGCATAGGCTTCGGATCAGATACGATCCGAACTTATATGGGATCGGATCGCGAATTTTAATTATGTATCCGCATATCCGATCCGCAGATCCGCGGATCCGCAGTTTTAATTAAAATAAAATAAAATAAATATATTATTATTATTATTATTATTATTATTATTATTTACTCCCTTACACTAACCCTAACCGCCTCCATCAATATTAGGGCCTCCAACAGCCCCACAACGTGACTAATATCTCAATCCCCTTCTCCCTTTTCTCTATCCACCATCATCATTCATCATTCAACATATTAGTGACCATTGACCATCACCATCTTCCATTATCATCGCGTTGCGCGTCGTGCCACCACCTCACATCAGTGCCGCCCCATGCCGCCGTGACTACAATCTCACTCCTTCTCCTTATTCACAGTACTGTCCACAACGCCATCGCCGTTGCTCCTCGCCGGTCATCGCATCTCCTTCCCTTGTTCCTCTATCTGTCGCCGCCTCGCCGGTGTGTAGCCTCTCTGCCTTGTCGGGCGTCATTTTTTGACGGGTTCTTATGCCACTTGTTCATGGCCGCTATCCTTTGTTTCTTCTTTGTTCGTCTTCACCAAACTTAGATCTGCTGCTTCATGAAGTTCTTTGCCAAAAACACGTCTTTGCACTTTGCTCAGCCTTCTTCTCTATCCATATTTCAGTATTTTTTTTTGCTTGTTACTGAGTTCAATACTGTGATTTTTCTCTTTGATTGATTCTTCTCTTTGCTAAAACAAGCCTTTAGTTATTAAGAATTTTGGAATGAGCTTTCTGGGCATTTTTTTTTAATGGCAGCAGGTTTTTTTAATTTTATAATTAACTCATATTTGTGGATATATCTGCAATCTGTGAATATATCCGCACTCGGATCGGATATGAAGGTCAAAATTGCGGATAATGCATCTGATCCGATCCGATAAAAAGTGTGCGGATCGGATCGAGAAAATGGTGATATCCGACCCAATCCGTGTGCAACCCTAATTTTGATGGATCGACATACAATCGTGCAATTATATCTATTTTTTAAATAACCAATTACATGATCGATTGAAAATGAAGTTAATTGGAATACTCTTATTTGTCCAAAGAAGTTTGATGGGCTTGGAATTCGTGATGCAATGTGTGTCAATAAATCTCTGTTAGGAAAGCTTGTTTGGGACATTTTGACTAATAGAGAAAAAATATGGGTTAGATTATTGCTCATAAATATTTGAAGTCATCTTTCTCTCTGTCGTTTCCTGACTCTAAGTCGGCATCTCCTTGTTGGAAGAGTATTGTTCGTTCCCTTGATTCTCTAAAGGAAGGCTTTCTTTGGAACATCGGTTCTCTTTCTCAATCGATTTGGCACGATTATTGGCTTCCTAAAGGCAGGCTTTGTGACCTTCTCCCCTTCGTGCATATTTCGGA
Source organism: Stylosanthes scabra (assembly GCA_036250425.1). NCBI lineage: Eukaryota > Viridiplantae > Streptophyta > Magnoliopsida > Fabales > Fabaceae > Stylosanthes > Stylosanthes scabra. Next base: position 19,774 of record JASCZI010090659.1, read on the forward strand.
TCTTGATCTTTCTTTACAGGACATTTGTTGTAACGGGTCTTGGGATTTTGCTCGGCTTGCTACTCCTATTTCAGATCATCTTCTTCTCAGGTTATCCCAACTTAACCATGTCTCTTCTTCTCATCAAGATCCGGGGTGGGTGTGGAATGACAAGAATGCTACTTCTTTCTCTTCTCGGGATGCCTATTTTTTGTTGCTTAATCGAAAAATTCGAATCCCTAACAATCAGAATTGGTCTTGGCCCTGACGTTCCCATATCCCTGAGAAAGTAAAGCTTCTGATTTGGCTTGGTGCTAATGACTCTTTGCTTACGACTTTGTTTCGCTTCTGACGTGGTTTATCCCCTTGTGCTCTGTGTCCGCGTTGTGGTGAGGATGTAGAAAGGGTTAGTCATTGCTTATTAAATTGTCGTGAAGCCATGTTGATTTGGACTTCTCTTCTGCCTTCTATTTCTTTCCCCGTTTCCAATTTTCATGATTGGATTAGAGATTCTCTTCAGTCTCATGAAGCGGCTTTGGCGGCTAGTCTCTGGTGGCAATGGAGGTTGAGAAACCATGTGATTTTCAATGAGGAAAAAGCTTGGTCCCCTTATAAGGTAATTCTGCATGCTAGAACTCTTATTCATGATTTGGGTGCTGAGGTTTTGAGATCCCCTTTTCTTCAGTCTCATTCTCTGTGTCTAAATTGGAAGAAACCCTCTATTGGTGCTTTTAAAGTTAATTGTGACGCCAGCCTTTTATTTGATGAGAAGCTTGCAGGATTTGGGTGTGTTATTCGTAATGAGAATGGATTTTGGATTAAAGGTTGCTTAGGCCACCTTCCTCTTTGGACGATCAAGCGTAGTGAAATTTTTGCAATGTGGAGAGGCTTAGTTATTAGTTGGGAGTGTGGGATCAAGAATTTGATTTGTGAAACAGATTCTAGAGATGCCTATATTACTGTTCAGAGCCAAAATTTATCCTCTAATGATGAGAATGCTAATTTGCTTGGTAAGATTCATGAATTGTGCTGCAGGGCTTGAAAGGTTGAGTTTAGCTTGTTTCCCCGTGAAGTTAATTCTGCGTCTGATTACTTGGCTAAATATGGTGTCAAGAATAACATATCCTATGTTGAATGATTGGAACCTCGGTATTTTCTTGCATATCTTTTTCTCAAGGATGATGCTGCTGCTGATCAACCCTCTTAGTTGTTGATCTTGTTTTTCTCTTTGTTTCTCTTGTCACCAAAAAATTGAAAATGAAATTATTTTTGTTGACATATTATTACGTAATTAGATACATATATAAAATATTTTTGCGTTAAATTAAATTCTAAAAAAAAACATAAGAATTCCAAATAACCTGTATACGTCCGCTCCCAGAAAAAAAAATCAACATAAAACAGAAATACAAGATTTTTTTGAGTTATTAAATCACGATCATCAGCACTCAAAATAAATAAATAAATAAATCATGATCGCACATATTAGAACCGGGTAGAAATAGAAATCTAATCTCATCGAGTGCTCTTGTCATTTGTCAAAAAGGGTTATGGATTCACTTACAAAATTAAAGTGCTTTATTTCTTGGAAGTGCTCAAATGCTAAATTATCTATTTAAACCAAAATATCTATATGGACTAATCGCAAAGCTACAAATAAGAATGGATATAAATAACATCTAATTATTTTTGCTTAGGTAAGTATATAGCTTAGTAATCAGTAACACCACATAGTTACCATTATCATTAAAGGAGATTGAAAATATTGCAGTGCATTGTCTTTTAATAATTGTGATGCAATGAGCATGGGTGTCCAATTGTTGTTTGAGGAGGCAATTTCTATGTGGCCATTATATATAGCTGAACAAGCAAAGCATATTCCCTGAACAAGAAGATAAGAGTAATAAGTAGATTATATATTGGGAAAGTTTTTCGATATACCTCAAAAAGTGAAATATATCGTATTTCATTCCTTTTTAGTCATGGATTTTGATTGATTTTAATTATAAAATTAATATATGATAAAGAACAACGGTTAAAAAGTAAAAGACAAGATTAATGGCTAAAAAATAATAAAATACAATATACCTTATTTTTTAAGATATACCAAAATACCTTCCTATATATTGTCTTTGTCTAGTAATTAATTAAGCAGTAATAATCTAAGGTATGAATTTAAATTAGATATTCTCCTCACTACTCAAGTATCTACTACTACAATTAAGAAATACACTTTTTTTTTTTTTTTTGTTGCTAACCAAAAGCAAAACTGATAAGGCTGCGGTTAATCTTAAAATAATCTACCGGATCGGATAACCCTTCAATATTTTTTTTTAAAAAAATTCCCTGGATAGTTCTGCTTGTTTATTTTGAGGTGTTTGCTAAGGTGAAGTGGAAAATGGTGAATAGAATGAAAAGAAAGTAAATTCTATGAACCACAATAATTACATGTCTTGTCCAACCTTTAAACTCACACACAATTCAATGGTTAATCTTTCTTCTCTTTATACTCTTCACATTTTTTCTCTTCAGCAAGAATAATCCTTATTTTGAATGTCACCCTTTTCTTATTAAAACTGATAAATATGACAAGGTCGGTTATACTTATGCCTATTTGGTTTATGGACTCAATAACAAAGACCATTTAATTATTGTGGTTTTATCGTTGAATCAATAATAATATATATCTTGGTGCAGTGTTTCATAATTCACTCCTTCAAGGCATCAGCAAGTAAAATCTCTCGTGGCCTTGCATTTATCCTATAATGTAAGGATCAACCTTCGTAAGGTATATCATATAAATTTTTTTTAAAAAAAGACCATGGTAAGGTATACCAAAAATTAGTTATAAATTATAGATTATATATTAAAATATAAAATATACGTTAAAAATAAATCTAATAATATATAATATTGATTTAATACTTAATTTTTAATTTATATAATAATAATAATAATAATAATAATAATAATTTTGTATATATAAGTATATATTTTACTGTGTCATAATATTACATTTTTCCAAAAATTTAAGAAGGAGATATATGAGATGCATATGCTGTATTAATGTTGCATTGCATGTTATTATACTAGTAATATATACATGTATTCCATATACTCTTTAGTCTCTACTTTCCACCTAGATATAACGAGCCAACTCATCATTTGATTATTTGACATTTTCTAAATTACACTTGTATTGAGTTACAACGGCCGGTGGTCGACAATTTAACTGAGAAAAGATAGAAGCAATAGAAAAGTTTAAGGCCAATGAAAATGACTTTATACAACGTATAAATGATGTTGATATAGAACATCATCACATGATATGGAATAAATAAATAAAGACAGCTTATATTATATTATTATTTTTTGATATATATCTTACTTTCAATTCTATTCTATCCATCGGATCGCCACGTAAAAACCTCACTTTCTCTCATAGCATAATGGAAGAGTCACATCCTATATATGTTGTCTTTCGTTGGACATATATTATAATTATATAATTTATATAATAGATAGAAATTGAATCCTATACTAGCGATTATTTATTTATTTGGCTTCATTTGATTGAAATATCGAAATCCTCAAATTAGTGCGTGGAACCCAATTAGCCAATCAGTATGCGAAACCTGATCAATTAATTAAATAAATAAAATGTCCAGAAAAGAGGTCCAGGTAGGGTCGCTTGACTTTTTCATAACCATAATATATATAAAGACACTAACTTTTGATAATTGGGAGAGGTTTTTAGGGCTAGATCTTATCTACGTCAAACAAATAGCTCTTAGGTTACGTTGCCTTTCAATAAAATACTTCGAAATTCGACAAAATTTGATTTGATTTTTTTTTTTATAATTTAAGAGTCTCCATTTAATTTAAAAAAATTTAAAACCTCTTTAAATTTATTTCGACGTTGCCATAATAATCTAAGAAGGATTTAAAATTACAATAAAATAAATAAATTATAATAACTGATACATCTTCAATCATTACACTAAATTTATATGTTCTTTATCTTTTATACAAAATTCATCTTAACAACCAATACACTCAATATAAACAACAATAAAAAAAAAAAAAGCTCAATCTCAATACAAAATCAGAGAGACGAAACTCATCTTTAACTAAGACAGATAATGCCATCGGAATAAAACATACAAAGGTCTAATTTTTTAAAAAAGAATGATTTGATAATGAATCTAAATGTTTCTACTTTCTAGGCGAGAGGGAAAAATGACTAATTGAAATATTTTTCTATTTAGAGGTAGGCTGCGTGCGGTGATGACAATTAGCAGCGTTGGGTAGTAGCTGGTGGCGGAGATGAAAGGGCCGTCAATGGACGTGAAGGACGAGCGCCACCAGTGGCGCATATACGGCCATTGGAGGAAGAAAAGTGCAATTGTAATAGGGCGGATGCGTGCGCCCCAATTAAGAAAGAGAAATTGTGTGAATAAGTAGGATTTTAAAATTTATTTATGCTAATACTTAAACTCTCAAAAATATAATTAGTTATTTTTCCTTATTATCAATTTAAAATTATATTTTAAAAAATAGTTTTATAATATGATTTTAGAATCACTAATACTTTTACGACAGGAAAAATATAAATGTCAATACAGAAAAATTCACAAAACACATGAATACAACATACGATAGCATAAAAATAATTACGTATAACACATAAATAGTGTACTTCAATACAGAAATCAAAATAAAAGAAGAAGATAAGGGATGTATATGGAAGTGTACAGTAATATATGTAGATTAATTCTTTTAGAATTCTTATAATCTAAAAATTTTTAATTTGATTTTTGTTAAACTCTAAAATTAGTATAATAAAAATATTAAAATAAAAAACTGTATGTAATAAAAATAATAATTGTTATTCATGAACACGTTTTCTTAAATTTAATATATCTGTGTAAAGAGAGTGATATATGTGCTCTGTGCAAATGGAGCTTGCGGGAAATTGCTACTAATCCCTGTATAAAGATGGCGGTTGGTGAACTCACCGTCAAATTGTTTAGTGGCTGTTTGAAACCATCACAGATCACAACAAATTGTTGCCGAACAACGTACATACATCTGGGTATATCTAAAACGAGCACAACAATTTTGTGCGCGTTAGATGTGCCACATTAATTGAGCCATTAGATTTTATTAAATGAAAATCAAAGACCATTATAAAAGAAGAGTATTATAGACATTAACGAATATAAAATATATTAATATATACATTAATTAGCATATTTAATTTCTATTTTATATGATAAATTTTATTTACCTAAATAAATCCAACACATATCAATACAGAAAATTAAATATTTTTTATTTACTAAAACGATCAGAATTATCTAGTAAAATTTGTATTATATAAAAAATAAATTCATGTTAAGACATAATATTTAATTACAATAATATACAATATAAAATAATTCAATTTTATTTTTATTATTTGACCCAAAATAAAAATACACTTTTTAATAATATTTGTGAAATTTTACATTAAGTAATAACATTGCATTGTTAACCAAATAGCTATTTAATATATTTCTAGTTTAATATGAGATAATTTATTAGCGGAGGAGTAATATAAAATAAAATTGAATATTTTATATTATTTGTATTGTAATAAAAGATTATGATTTTGTTTTTAATATATTAAAAAGTAGGTAAAGTGTACTTCTTGTTTTTAATATAATAACAATAACAAAACTTTGTCCCACTAGATGAGGTCGGTTATATAGATCAAACGAAGCTATTGAGCTCTATCATGTATCATATCTACAGAGAGATTGTTTTCAATATTTTCAAAAAGTTAAAAATATCTTTAACGTTTTATTTGGTTAATTTTCTCTTTAATTTTTTAAAAATACTTCAATTTTATCCATATAATTTATTTTTAATAATAAATATTTATTTTATCAATTTTGAGTTCATGCAAGTAAAACATTAAATTTAATTATTAGCCCAACAAATTTTTTTAAAAAATAATTAAATTTATTAAAAATAATTTATTTAAAATTAAAAAAATATTTACTGATTGATTTTAGTAAAAAGCCCTATAAAATATTTATTTATTAATATATTTTTTATTTAAACTAGAAATATATTAAATAGCTATTTTGTTAACAATATTATTACATAATATAAAATTTTTCACAAATATTATTAAAAGTGTATTTTTATTTATCGGTCAAGTAATAAAAATAAAATTGAATTATTTTGTCACGTATGTATTGTGATTAAATATTATGTCTTTATAGGAATTTATATTTTATAATACAAATTTTATGTAGATAATTATGATTGTTTTAGTAAATAAAAAATATTTAATTTTATGTATTGATATATTTTGAATTTATTTATGTAAATAAAATATATTATATAAAATAGAAATATACTTTTATTTATATATATATTAACATACGTTAATGTCTATCAATACTCTCCTTTTATAATGTCCTTTGATTTTCATTTAATAAGATCTAATGGCTCAATTAATGTGGCATCTAATGCGCACATAATTGTTGTGCTCATTTTAGACATACCCCATACATCTTATCTTAGAGTATGTAATTTCACGTAAAGAATGAGATTTGTGTCAGTTTCTCGTTGGACAATCTCACGCATTTTTAATATTAGTAATTTTAAAAATTATATTTTATTTTAAATCTCTTAAATCTTAAAGCGGAATTATAATTTTTCCGTAACTGAAAATTTTTGCAATTAACAATGAAATAAAGTTAGATGTTAACTCACTGAGATTTAGTTCTTCATACTTTATTCATTGTTTTAAATTCTTAGCAGTTGGGTAAAGAGCGAGTGTTTTATACTTTTAGATGAAACTGTTCATTGCCTATTTCTTGTCATGATATTCATAGATAATGTTACACTAATAATTCAATTAAACTACTATTACTAAAAAAGATGCATGGTGTGTTTTTATTGAAGAAAATGTATTGAAATTGCTAAAATAGTGCCCATCCTGTTTTGTAATTGACAAAAATAATTATTTACAAAAGATAGATAAAGGAATTACGAAGTTACTAACTTAGCTTTGAGCTTAAAATAAAGAGGTTGAAAATGCCTTAAGTTAGACGAGGACACTTGTAACTGTTTCAATATATAAGTTTTTTTTTCCTTATCGTTGAGAGAAATAATATAAGATTATTTCTAATTTTGGTAAGCTAATAAAGCTTTCTATTAGTTATAGCAAATTTACATATATAAGATAGGTATGATATGATAAATGACAAAAGGGCTAAATAACAAGATAGCTTGATATGCTAAATTTTAGAGTTATACATTCATTATTTTGATATGAATAAAATCTAGGTGGTTACTTGCACAAATATATCTTTATATGAATATGGTATTGTTAATCGATAGATGATATAATATGTGTGATTGAATATATTTTAATTAAATATTTAATATTTTTTGTTTTTGTCAAAAGCAATAACATTTTATTTCATTAGAATAATAAAATGAATACATAGGAAGATGGATTTGATCAACTTAAATAATTAAAACGAAATAAAAGAGTGAAAATTCGACACAATCAAAACATCATATTCTAAAAGAGAGGGGATATCACATAAATATAATGTAGAGGAAAATTAAAGTAAATGATATCAGTGGTATTCTTGGATCAAGTTCATAACCGAAAAGAGAATCATATCTCTAGTACCAACAACGCTTTTAAAGATTTGAAGATTTCAATGGTTCTAGATCTTCCAAAAAATCGTAGCAACTACACTATTTCATTTTTTTTATTGGGTACTACCTCCATTATCAATAACCTTGAAACATTTTGAATGATTTCATATTGAATTTAGAGTTGATTCAATAGTTTTAATAGAGAATCATCATTAATCTGCCAAAAATCTACCTAATAGATTCTTAGAGTATCTTTCAAGAACCCAATTCTGACGTCAGAGGTATCCAAAATTATGATAATTTATTTTTCTTTCGTATTAGGATTAGTATTCCTTACAATAGAAGCAAACACAACGACCATGATAGTTAAATTATATTAAATGATAAATAATCGCACATGAAAAGAAAAAAATAAAGATTTTTCTCAAAATCATACCAAAACACATTGAAATTTAAAAGAGCGCATTAAAACTCTAGCATATTAGAAAAAAGAATTGAGCTAACGTTTCATCACTAAATATTTAACGATTCATAGTATCATATATTCATGTAAAGATATTTTAAGTATTAAAAAAAAAAAATCAAATACACGTTCTTTTATCCTTGTTCAAAATTCAGAAAGCAACTCAAAACATTTTCTTTAAAAATATAGTAATTTGTTTCACAGCAAGGTATGGCCTGCATGCTGCTATTGCTAGTCTATCGTAGGCGTGGATTAGTCCAGTGTAGTAGGGAACTATTTCTAAAGGGAATATACTTTAGAAATCAAGATATTCTAACTCATACACAGTTGGTAATAATATACATATATTAATTTTATCTCCTTTAATTTTCAAGCAAATATATATTATTGAATTGAATAATGCAACATTATTATGGATATGAAATACCTTTAATTTTTTTTTTTGAACTTGGGGTATGAAATACCTTAACTCCTAATAATATTTATAGTACTAACTCATTATAGTGATATTAATTAGTAAGATAGATATTCAATTTTCAGAAGAGTTAGAGTTTAGATGTGATCACATACGCAACTAAATGATACCGCAGCCTCCTCTACTTAAAGGTGGAACTTCAATTAATCTTCCTATTATGAATTTATGAATAGAACAAGCACTTGGTAATTAATTAACAAAAATAAATAATATTATTATTATTACTAGCAACAATAAAAAAACAACCTACATCTATCTATATGCATATATCTAATTGAAACATTTTAGGCGCTTTACTTTAAGGGTTTTTTTTTTTTAATTTGTGAAACATGCAGATTATAGAAAAATGCAAGACTACTTGACTCTTGAATATTTAAATATTCTTCTTTAGCTTTAGTGCGTGGTCGAGAGACATATTTAGACCCCCTTTGTCCAACAAAAAAAAAAAAAGATATTATAATTCAACCTATATGAGAAGACCTCATCATAACTTCTCTACGGATCTTGTCTTTAAAATTAAAATAGTGTGAGATATCTACCATTAAACCAATATAAAACAACCTCCTCCTTCTCCCTTTTTTTTGTATGTTAAAAAGAAAAAGTTTTTAAATTTAAGTTATTTATTATAAACCAACATTACAATTTTTATATTTGACCAAAAGAATTAAAATATGACTCATATTACTTCAAAAGAAATTTAGTATAAGCTAAGCTATATAATCTTAAAAGAAAGAAAGAAAAAGTATACACAATAATTACTTTTTAAGCTAAAAAAAGATTTGCATAAAAAATATACTAAATATATAATTATATTTATGTACTTTTTATTAATTAAAAATTTTAAAATAAGTAATTTTATAATATAATTATGTGTGTGTGTGTTTTTTTTTAAAATATATGAGAGAGGATATAAAGAGGGGAAAGAAATAAAGTTCTACACCACACCTTAGCTTGGCCCTTGATTTAGTAACCATCATGCATATGAAAACTCCATTTAAGGAATGACTTTAATTTAATTGTAGCATAGGCTTGCAGACACTAACTACAGTCTATAGGATATTATATGAAGGAAATTTAATAAGAGTGCCACTCATGTCAAGATGTGAATTTTTTAAAAAAGTTTTTATTTTTCACAATTAAAAAGTATTTTTTAAAAATTCTAATACATTGAAAGTAAAAATTATAAAAAAAGAATTAAAAAAAATTAAAATTACTAAAAATAAGAAATAAAAATAAAAAATGAAGAAACATATCTAATATAAAATTGAAAAAACAAGAATTTGAAAATTTAAAAAATTTAAAAAAATAATAATATAAAAATTACTAAATTAAAATTAAATTATCTAAACATAAAAATTAATATATTAAAATTCAGATTCTAAAAAATTAAAAAATATTAAATTCAAAAATAAAATTTAAAAGTATTTAAAAATATTCTATTTATAAATAAATATGTAAAATATTAATATTAAAATTAAAGTAATGATTTAACTAAAATAATAACACTTCCAAATAAAATACATATTTTTAAAATATGTAATATATAAAAAATTAAAAATATTATAAATTTAATCAATATATAAAATAAAAAATCTTTATATAAAAATATTTTTAACTACTTTATCGGAGTGTCCCCTATTAAATAAAGGAAATTTATTCAATTATTCATTAAACCTTACTATCGAGATTTAATTGTCGTCCTTAATAAGTATAACTATTAGTGTGTTTGCATAGAGATCAAAGATATAATAAGTATAATTCACATACAATAATATAGATATTACATTGGTAAACTTTTTATTTTTTAACAGTAGTTATTGATTTGGGATTCCCAGTTTTCCGGAAAGAGAACAAAAGATTTTTTTATGGTTCAAGTTTACAATGTTGAATTAATCTCTATATGATCCTGCATATTTTATTAGTACCTTAATTATTAACCGATATATTGACTCTCTTTTAATCCATGAACCTGTAGCAAACATGCATTTAGTGCATAACTCATACGCTATTACATTACTTTAATTTCCACACTTAATTATCTAAGTCTCTCTTAATTGGTAGGCCTTTCTCTAGCTAATAATTATTAACCCAATTGAATTTATAATTTCTCTTATTTTCACCCATAATAATAGTATAAAATATATTCTTTTGTACTATGTCGGTTTTGGTCGTGATCTTGTAGATTAAGACCAAAAAGATTCATATTTCATAGGACCAAAGTAGTTATACTTTAACAAAAAGATTATAGGGCCAAAAACCTCTTAAGTCAGGGAATCAAGTTATGAAGAGGAGGAAGAATGTAGAAGAGAAAAGAAATTATGAGTATTTGGAGATTTTTATGTAAAAAAAATTATTTTATTTTTGTTAATTTTTAAAATAAAGTTACTTTCTACTTTTTATTCTATGTATGTAAATATTATCCACCAAAATCTGGTAATAACATAAGAAATAAATTTCGGCCGTCAATAGTAATTTAAAAGAATTCCGTATTCCATATGTTAAACTAAACCCTAGCAAACATTGATCTTAAATATCTTAACTAAATATCTTATCAGAGAGATCAACCCCTCATCTTATTTCGGCCACATAGTGCAATACAATATGTTGGGCATTCATGATTTCATAAACGCAACTGAAAAAGAATTCAAAATTTTTAAAAATAATAATATTCGAAACAGAAGTAGAATAGACATCCAAAATAATTTAATTAGAAAAGAAAGTCTAAAAATAAAAGGAAGATAGAAAAACCATTTTTTAGTTGCAATTTAAAACATTCCTATCTCTAAACATGTGAAGGCAGAGATACACCGAAAACCACAAATAATTTAAGTATGTCACGTTTGGCAATTATTTCTTTCTTTCTTTCTTTCATTCTTTTAACTGTTTGTCTAATGAGACTGAGAGTTAGTTAGGTTCAATTTTTGAAGGAACATAAACATATATATGGCACATGCCCTAGTGCACATGGATTAGTTCCCCTATTAATAATGGTACTTTAATTTCTATGCATGCTTTCTGATATTCTTGATTATTATTCCTTAACCGTCCCATTATTATTATTAAAGATGAAATTATGTTATTTCACGTGCTGCTCACTGGATGGGCAAAATGGGAAAATCATGACACAAGCTTACGTGGAGCCACACACTTTATCAATACTTTAGATTTAATTAGATTAGATTGTTAATCAGGTTAATTTTTAAAGTCGATCCACGTTTCCGTCCAAATCTAAGAAATGCACACCGCCACCTGCATTATCAAATAATCAAATATTATATTGTCCTGAATTATATATTAATCATTCTTCTCACCTATCATGTTATTTGTGACCCTTAAGTCTTGGAGGGGATAGTTAAGCTCACTAAATTAAAGTGGCCAAAGAGCTAATTATATTTATTGGTACAAAAAGATTTAGATAGTTATTTGCACCGCTCACTCAAACAAAATCACCACATATTTATATAGGTATTTAGGATTTATGTTTATAATTTAAAATTTCGAATTAAGAATTTATGAGTTTGACACTCCCAAAAAAAATTTATGATTTAAATTTTAGAATTTAGAATAAATAAATTTATTTAAAAATAATTAACTGATGTTAACCGAGAATAATTGTTTACTTGACGTTACTGTTTGTAACGACATGGAAATCAAAAGAGAAAATTTAAATGATGGCCAACGATTTTTAATTTAACAAATATTTATAGTCAATCATTCCTTTTTCACTCTCTCTATCTTTATAAAAGAAAAAATAACATATTTTTAGTTAGTTGGTTGTCTTAATTTTTGTATCTTGTTACTTATAAAATTATTAGTCATGTGTAACGTGAGGCAAGCTTATTATGTACTAATAATAACTATTTAACTGTATCGGCCATTTTTAACGAAATGCAGTGTTTGTAATGTGAAAAAAGAATGTTGTCATAGTTATGGTATTATTACCAACATAGATTCATGGAGGACAAGAGAAGACACATCGCTTTCTATAGTAAAAGTTGGTTAGCTTCTCAATGTTAATTGCACTGCTATGCCATAGAGCCTTTAAACACATGTATAGCAAGGTTGAATAGTTTTGATATGAGTTGAATTAGAGAGTTAATTGTTTTAGTTAATTAATATTAGTTAAAACATTTAAATTATTTTTATCTTAACTTCTCATCAATTTCCTCTCAAATGTAAACATTATTAAATGCTAAATTATAAATTTTAAATTCTAAAAAAATATTTTTATACGAGTAAACTATCGAAATTACTTCTCATTTCTTAAATTGTCGAAAAGAATAACCTCCAAATTTTATATTTAGTAAAGCGCTTATGCATTTTATTCAAAATTCAATACTAATTTCTATATGTTTTCACTTTTTAAAAGTATTTTTCCATTGATAAAAAAATCTACTTGACATAAAATCATTAAATAAAAATATTTCATTTTCCCAATCATATTTACAAAAAAAAAGCATCAAAATTCAATCTTTAAAGGATTTTTTGAGAATAAAAAATAAGAAATATATATTTCTGTAAGCATATTAAAAAATTAGGTTTGTAATAGTAGTTTATACTTTTTATATATTTTTTTAAAAAAATTAGCTGAGATTAAAAGTTAATTCTGATCCATATGCTTATTATTATTCTTTTGATATCTACAACACAAAGCTTGAAGCACACCATATACATACATACTAACATACATGATATATATATAAGGCTGCATTTCAAATAATACAGTAGTATGGTATTTCAGTAATTATATCTGTTGATTTTTATTATATATATTTTATAATTAAAATTATTATAGAATATCTAACACCATGATGTATTAATCCAATAGGGGCCGCCGGAGACAAAATAATGGTCCATGCAGCACTTGCGCTGCGCCTACAAAGACTCCCCAACCCTAATCCTCTTGTAGAGTGCATTAAGAGAGGGAAATCTTTATTATTTATATGAAATAATCATTAAGTATCTCTTTTAGGTGGTCCAAAATCTTTTTTTGATATAATTAAGGTTTTGAAAATTCTTTTAATATTGTTGATTTCTACGGCTGTTGTACCACACTCCTTCAAAAGCATTTAATTAATCAATATGGTAAAAGGCTTGAATGAAGGGAAAACCTTAATTAAATAGCTACTTCTTGTGCGTTCACCACTAAAACATTCAAACTAATTTTAATTTTTTTTAAATTACCGAAAAATCTAATTTTTTTAATTTAATTTTCATACATTATTATTGTAAAAGAATTTTACACAGATAAATTAATCATATATTATTACATTATTGATAAAAATAATTAATTTTAAAATCAACTACTCAAAAAAATTTATATACATAAATCTAATTTAATGATAATATAAAATTCTATATATCACGATTTTATGATTTAATTACTTAATTGGTCTTTATATTTTTATGAAATTTTTATTAATTCCTTAAAATTTAAAATTTATAATTAGGGCTCTATATTGAATTAAAATTTGTAATTAGATATATACTTAGTTACTATTTTTAAATAATTAAAAATAATAATATTATAATATTTCATGATTTATTCTACATATACATAATGATATGAAATGGCTGAGAAAATGTTTATTATATTATATTTATTTATTAATTAGTTTCGTAAATAAAAAGGACTATATTTCCAAATTATAGTTATTATATTTATATTCAAGCTAGCTTCAGGGTTATTATTGTGGATTTTAACAATAAAGAAAGAATTAGTTTAATTTTAACTCGCTATAAGATAGAATTAGAGCAAGAATTATAAATATGCCCTGCCATGTGAGTTAGTGAGTAGATCTGATCATCCAAACATGGCATGACACGCATCCAAAGAAAACCAGAACGAAAAAAATAGAAACCGTGGTTTCATTTGGCATATTCTGTTGCTGTAGAATTCCTTTTGCTGCTGTTTCTCTAGCTGCAATGCAACAAAAGCTACATTACAACAAAATTAATTAAATGACCTTAAATAGCGGCAAATTAAATAAACAAGAAAAGCAACCCTACCTATATCGGATAGGAGAGGCTTTGCAGCCAACTAATCAAATCAAACAAAAAATAAATAATTAAAACCCCCAAAATAAATTCAACTTTAAGGGATAAAAAGACTTTCCTAAATTTGAAAATGAAAAGAAAAATATTTAGTATATTAATAAGCTAATATATTATTAAATAAAAATAAGTTTAATATAATTATTTAAGTTTTTTCTACCTATTTAAAGTTTGAGAGATGCAGTATATATATTATGAAATGGAATCAAAATTTCTATGAGCAAAAGATGTAGAATTTTAGTCGTACGTGACAGAATATATTAAAAATATAACAATTCATATGTTTTTTTCAATTTACTTAAATTTTTTAGAGAAAAAATAATATTATCATGACATATCTGTTTTAACTTTTATCTAATAGTAAAAAGATATATTTTATATAAGGTGAACAAATATTCAAGTGAAGTTAATTTTATGTAAAATTAATTGTTAAGAAGTATTAGATAATTTAATATATTTGACTAAATTATAATTTAACAACTTAAAATATCAACTTCATATGAAATTAAATAGAAGCGATGAATTTCAAACTTTATGTAAAAGCAACCATTTTGAATTTAAATGTATAGAGGCAATAGCTAGCAATATATTTTATATTTTTGTTGCTTTGACATGTTAATTTAATTGGATATAAATAGTGGTTATAGTCAGCTTCCAATTACTACACACTCCAAATTCCTCAATCTGCCAAGTACACACTAATTAAACCAAGCTAGTTCAAATTCATCAAGTTACAGCAGCTAGCATGGGGATTACAAGAATTTCTCAAGTGTGTCTACTTGTTCTAATCATATTCTCCAACTCCTTCATGGTGTTGAATGCTTCTCGCAGCAGCTTCCATGGCCACCAGCATTATATTAACCCCAAGAAGAATAGTAATGTAGATAGCTACAAACTTTTCCGCAAACTAGGTTTTGATGAGTATGCATCAAGAAAGCATATCCATTATCATATTCGAGATGGTGGTGGAGATAGACTCTCACCGGGAGGACCAAATCCCCATCACAATTCCGAGCCACCAAGCAATAAGTAGCGTGAGTTACATAAGCTTTTGTTGTGATATACAAAAACAACATAGAAATTTTCGGTGTTCTTATTGGGATGGATCGATCGAGCTTTCCAGGTTCACATTTTGATTATTAGTAACACCGCCTTTCAATCTTGTTTTGTAGTGTTTTCAAAAAGCCTTGTGTTATATATATATATATATATGTAGGTTTGCTTGGTAGTGTTGCAAGTTACGTTATTTTTATTTTTTCTTCATCATCATATATCCGTGTATGTTATGTTCTTTCCTCTCCTTTTTTGATATGTGTTAGTTTTTTTGCTTTGAGAACGGTGTAAGAAGAGTTTAGTAATGAAGAGGCTTTCTATTTGTGAGCATTTTGTGTTGTAATTTTACTTGTTAATTACCTACTGTTAGAGATTACCCATATAGCAATCATATATCCTTTTGTTCTCCATGCAAGTGCTTTAATTTTACTACTAATATACTAATAAATAATGTTACAAATGTATCTAGCTGATCATAATATGCTTAATATTATATTAATAAGAAAATTTGATTTTTTAATATCTCTCTGATTTATTAATTATTGAACTAAAAAAATGATATATAATTAAGATGCTAGACCTACTATAAGCCACAGATATTTATTACTTTTAATATATACCATTTTTATTATTATTATAATACATAGCTTTTTTTAATAGATATTAGTGGGAAACAGGAGAATCACTTATCAATAGTTAACGAAATATTTTTTAAAGATTGTTGATAGTGAATATATTTTATACATCTATCTAATTATATAACATCGCGTAATTTATTGATCTTGTGATTAATTATCTAAAATAACAAATGTGATTAAAAGATTGTATAAAATATTTTTTATTCTCAATAAATTAAAATTAAATTTTATTATTATTGATGAACTTATTTATGAAAAGAAGTAATAATATTTTACGAGTAAGAAAATTGAAAAAGTTTCACCATAATTAAGTGACAACGTCAAGTATCATATATATCTATAACAATATATAAGGCTATAATACAAAAAAGTAAAGTATAGTTTATGTTTTAATGTTTGCGAAAAATTTTTAAAATATTTGTAACATTTGATTTGATTCAATTTTATTCTTAACGTTTTCTATTAGTTTCAATTTTACTCCTAATCATCAACAAATTAAAAAAGTTGAGGGTAAAATTATCAATGATTAGGAGTAAAATTGAAAGTAATTGAAAACGTTAAATGTAAAATAATTGAAACTAATCGAAAACGTTAGGGGTAAAATTGAATCAAATTAAACCTTAGGGTATTTTTGAAATTTTTCTCAAACATTAGGGACATAGATCATACTTTACCTTAAAAACAATCTTAATTCTTAAACATAAATTAAAATAAAAAATAATATAATTAAAAAGGGGTTATTCTTATCCAGTTTTTCCTGCAGGCTGACGTGTATATGTCTCAGAAATAAAAGTAAAAATGTCCAGAAAAAAAATAAATAAAAGTGAAAACTGGTATTCCATGTTATAAAAGAAAGGAAGTTAGCAAAAAATTCTATTAAATTAGTGTCTATATATACTTATCATCGCTGGCTATAAAATTCTCCGATCTCAACAAAACTACATAACCGCTTTTATAGCTGCTTTGAAAACTAGATTCTCTTCTTTTAGCACGGATTTAATAAAGTATTATAAATGGTGAAAACTCAAATTAATTGTAATTATAAATTCTTAAGATAACAATTTATTTAAATATGCTAAATTATTTAATGATTTTAACAAATAACTTCATATAAAATCGATTTTTTTATCAAATAAAATAAAAAATAATTATTTTCTATAAAAAGTTAATTAAATAATATTTATCACAATCAATTTTTCTTTTAGAAATTAATAAATAATCGATGTAGCTTACATCGATAATCTGTGTAAATTACATTTATTCCATAAAATTAAAAATAATTGATATAACCTAATTATATATCAATTTTTTAGCATTTATTTGGCATTGGTGCAAGTTACACTACACCGATGCTGCTATAATAAATTGATTTCAACCAATTTTAACTTACAAATTGTAGTATAATTGGTGTAAGCCCTAGTATAAGCAATTTAGTATAAGCACTATAATAACCAATTACAATTTAGTGTAACTTGCAAATTATATGTGGCCAGTACTAGTATAAGCACTCCCATCCCAGAAAAAAAAAATAATAATAACATCAGTGCAACTTGTATTGACGTTGGGTAAATATTAAAAAATTATATATAATTGGTGTAATTTACACCAATTATTATTAATTAAAAAATTAATTTCGATAAATAATGTTTAATTAATTTTTTATAGAAAATAATCATTTTTTATTTTAAAAAAAAACCTATAAAGTCACTTGCACATAAGTTATTCATCATTAGTAACTTCTATATCAGTAATTCATATATATATTTTTTGTTGAACATAATATATATATTTTTTGTTGAACATAATATATATTAATATTAGTGAATACTAATTAATACTCTTTAATTAGATAAGAAGGTAAGTTATTCCTTCGCAATTAATTTTTCTTTTTTTATGGACATCTTTTAAAACATCACTATCACATCCTCCAATTACCTCTGCAACTTCATTCTCTAAAAAAAAGGAAGATCAAGTAAGAAAAATAGAATCGTGCCAATGATTAAAGGATACATTATTGGTGTTTGCAATTTGCAAACATGGCCTGTGTCGAATATTTTTAGATTTTTATCAATTATACAAACACTCATTTATAATAATTAATATCTAATTGGTTGAGATAATAAATTTATAACTAATTATTATACATCGCTACGATTTTGCTTTCTCTCACTTTATCTCCTATTTTGGGAGAATGGAATTGCGACGATTATAGGAGAACGCAACAGCGGTGTTTCAGAGGGGTCTAGTAAAAAGAAAAAAATATCAAGGGAGAGAAAATAACTTACCCTCTCATATAAAGATTAATGGTTAAAATTTATCATATAAATATATATTACCTAATTTTAATGAGTACATCTATTTTTTAAATATGAAATTTCTTAAATTTTCAAAAGTTCAAATAAAAAACCATCGAAAGAGAAATTAATTTGCTTATTATCTTTGTTGTGCCAATGTGGGGAGCAAAACCGTCGGGAAGACTTCGGAAGAAATCAAATGAGAGAACATAAAATGAGAAGACACCACATCCGACTCAAAACTTTAAGGTGTCAAGTAAATGAGTCTTTCATCTGATCTTATAAACTCCTCACTTCTTCTTGCTCTAAAAAATGTGAGATCAACCCTTCACACTTAAACATCTTATAAACTTCTCACTTCTCCTTGTTCTAAAAAATGTGAGACTAACTCTCCACACTTAAATATCAACAATCTCTGCATATGGTCAGAGTGTTATTTTAATGTTCTCTAATTTTGTTTATTCATTCTTAGCTTTTTAATATTCTACTCTTCAATTCAAACTTGTTTGGAGCTTCGATTCGAAACACTTAAGTTCATTTTTTACAACAAGAATATTCTGAAAGTCAACAAGAATATGTCCATTTTTATATATAGTATAATAGAAAATTGCAACATCAAGTTAAATCAAACGCTTGTCACGAAAAAGAAAAAAAAATCAATGCAAACGCTTCCGAAGTGGTCCTTAAATAAATGTGGTAAACCTAGTAGAAACCAATGTTAATTAATTAGATTAGATTAGATGTGAGTCACTTAGTTGGGTCAATGCGAAACAACTCAAAGGATAAAAAGCGAACCCATTAAGAAATTGAAAAAAAAAAAAAAGAACCACCATATGAAAGCACTACATGATATGAATAGTAAAAAAGGACCAATGGCTTCTTCGTCAACTTATTGGTTATACTAATCCAATGATGCATTTTCTTAACTCATCTTCCTCATAACAACAATTCTTTTAATATTTGGGGAAATAAATAATTAAATGTAAAAGTAAATACATAATTAAGATGATGAGGATTATTAATTAGAAAGGACGTGATAGGAGAATTTATAACTATAAAAACTTTACAACTTACGTTTGACCTAACACTCTTTTCAATCGAAAAACATATTTAGTAATTATAAGTTTTTATTTTCTTCCATATTTTATCGATATTTTTAATATCAAAAGTAAAATATACACAAATGTAATTTATATAAAATTTTTGAAAATTTTATGTTCAGACAAAAAATTAATTATTAAATTAGTCATTATATATATTTAACTAATTTTTAATATATATTTTTATTTTAATATTTATTCTCTACATATTGTTAATTTAATGATTAATTTTTTGGGTACAAATATTTTTCCTACTAATTATTAAGGTATGTACTCTAACAAAAGGAAAAAGAAAAAAAAAGGTAAAAATATAAATCTTTTGTTTAGGGGTCTTATATAAATAGTAGCAAGCAGAGTGAACTTGATTCTATATCCCATGCACTCTCAAACCCTAAATTGAATGTTTCCCACTTATAACCTTGGCTTGATCACAATAACAATATATATATTATCATATCATTGGATGGCAAACACGATTAGAGGACGACGAGTTTTTAAATTATGTGTAATTTTTATGTTGATGATGATCTCAACCATGTTGATGAGTTTGGAGGCTCGAAATCTGGAATCGAAGAGCCTGCTTTTGCATGGTTTAGGGTTTGATCATCATCTGCATGGAGTAAAGCATATGGTGAAAACTCGGATTTCTTTTGGGGATAGGCTCTCACCAGGAGGACCAAACCCTAAGCATAATGAGTAATGACGATGTCTCCATTATTATCCATACTTGTTTTTGAAGAGTAAATGTTCCCTTTATTACTTTTTTTTTTTTTACCTTACTCATTTTCTAATAAAATTGTATGTTCATCAAGAGGATGCATATGTTTTTTCTAAGTTTTTAATTTTGTCATTAGATAGCTTTTTGCATTGTTTGTGCCTTTTGATATCTTCTTGTGTGATATGTATAATTGTTTTTCGGTGAATATTCAAGTGTAGTTGACTTTATGTAAAATCATTGGTTAAAAATCATTAGATAATTTTACTAAATTGTAATTTAATGATTTTAAAAATAATTTTATATGAATTTAATTGCACCTGAGTTTCCACCGCCTTGTTTTTCGATTCTAATTTCCCAGTTATGCAATTTATTGTATTGTTCATCTGTTCTCATCACTTGATGAATGTTCGTTGGGATTATAGTTTTAAATTGCACTCCACATGATAATATAAATAATGGAGATACAATAATAAATAATAATAATAGAAATCTACCCTAGATATAAAGATCGGTAGTTTGTTATGGTAAGTGAAAGCTAATGATGGTTTCAATTTTTTTTAATCAAGTTGGAATAAGGGATTGAAGATCCTAATAAGAAAATAGTAATAGGTCATGCAGAGTTTGGCATGGAAATTATTTAAATGTTTTAGGCTTTATATTAGGAGATTATTTCCTGCCTAGCGTATCTCATTATACTGTCAACCAAAATTGCAGTTAATCGAAGATCACTTTTGATGATGCGCGATGAAGACAAAAAGACTTTAGTGATATTATAAATTTGATCGCTCATTTTGTGAGAAAAATTTCGAATAGCAATTGATTTAACGACTAACAGTTAGCGACCAATTTTAAATTAAGATTGATTGAATTCATGTTATATATACTAAATCGATTGTTAAATCAGTTACTAGTGAAATAGGTTTTTATTAATGATCGATTTTTTTCCCTAATAAAATCGGTATTTCAGAAGTTTTTCTAGGTTTTCACGCATTAACATAATTTGGTAGCAAAAAGTATTATACACACCGAAATATAAAATGGAGTGGAAAAAAAAAACCTTAACATAAATTAAGCAGTTCTAATTAAACGATTGAATCTAAAGTGAGATCTAGTTAATTTTCATCGATATTAGTCGTAGTTGGTAGCTAGTGAGTAATCAGTTTGATGAAAATTACTTATATATTGATCGAATACATTTTTCTATATAGGGGTATTCAAATTTGGCCAGTCGTATGTATACTTGTTTCAATACAAATTAAAATATTAGTCCCCTAATATTATTTGTATTAGAGGTTTATTGTGCTATAAGTTTCATGATCTTGAAGTTTCAACTTGATACATTTTCAGATTTTCTTTTTGTGAAAAAATATCAATGACAAATTATAGAAGTTTAATATTTGATTGATATATTTAATATTATTTTTTATCAATATAAAATTTGGTCAATTAGATATACACCAAAGATTAAATTTGACCTAATTAAGTCCTTGTCAAGTTAAGTTTAAATTAAAAGTAAAAGAGAAGAGTCGGTCGAATTCGATACAATTAAAATAATGCAAACCCATCATTTTTACTGTATGCCGTTACTATATATATATAATTTCCTAGCTGAGTGAACTCTATCTATAGTATTATTGCTACTTATATATTTGCGTTATTAGGCGATTTAGTTAGGATACCCTTTAATACAACCCAAAGTACAATTGAAATGACGAATGGGCAAGGAATGTCTTAGCACTAAAATCTTCATTCTTTAAATTAATTAAAGAAAGTTATATATGGTGTATGTTTGTGTGTATGTACAGTGATTAGAAAAGTTTGAAAGTTGAAACTGTGAAGGCACATGCAAATGCTAGTCTCTAGTTCTTCATTTCATCACTAATTTAATATATATATATATATAATAGATTCTCGTAAATCTATGGTTCAATTTGTATGTTCCCTGTATACACATGTGTGTCTCCAACTTTGTAAAGGAAGCAATCAACCTCGTGAATTTTAAATCAACATTATATGAGGATGGTGGATGCATGTAAGTTGCAGCAATGTCAATATACTATGTAATAATGCCAAGATGCTACTACATGTAACATGTTATGCTGTTACTGCTTGATTTGATTATTGTTTAGTATTAGTATAATATAATATTAAGTTAGGTGATGATGGGAGAATTCATCATGCCAAAGTTTAATTTCCTGTTACATTGTTTATATGATTGGTAAATGGTAATAATCAAAATATAACTCAACTTGCTACCTAATTATTCTTCAAGTCGAATGAATTGTCTAAACCTTTACTGTTTGGCCTTTAATTGACAGTCATCCAGATCGTATTACTGTTAATTAGTTAATTGGCCTTTAATGAAATAAATACCTACTTATCCTTCAACATGCAGCACTTAGTGGGAGCAATGCTCACCACCTGGGCCACGCCCCAGCTGCAGGTGTTCTTCTTTATAATATATTTTTTTTCCCGGTGGTGTCGGAAAGTGAATGAATAATACAATTTGGGCATTGATCCAGAGTCTACAGTAAGCCCATTGAATATCCATGTAGAGGCCCAAAACAACTTTCATCTAGTCCAACAAAAAAAAACTTTCATGAGTTATGAGAGTTTGAGGTTGGTTAATACGATGAAGAATGAATGAAAATGCAGCGTGTGAGAATCCAAGTGATGCAGCTCTCAGTTTCAGCCCCACACTTTTCTCATTTCAAACGCACTTCCTTCACTTCCTGCAAGGTTACACCTTGGACTGGTCTCCAATCATGGAGGGAAAGCCCTCTCAACCACCACCGCATCTGGGGCCCACGGGGCCCCATACCCGACCCCGAACCCCACCCTCTCTTCCACACCGCATTTGGGGAAGCTCGTACCTTGGCTGAGCTTGGTTCCATTGTTCTCTCAACAAGTGATCCTGTTGCCAAGTCTCAACTCTCTCACTTGGCTTACTCCACCTGGCGCCTCCACAACCTCCCCCTTGGCACTTCCCAACCGCCACCTAAACCCGCCAGACCCCAATTTCCCAAATTGGTTCGCTTCCCATCTTTCTCTCTCTTTTGCATGCCACCTGTTTGCTTTAATTCCCCTCTTATCTTTCTCACTGCAAATTTTAACTTTCATTATTATTCAACACTATAGTGAATTACTACAAGCATTCTGTGTTTCTTTGTTCATGATAAGTGCTTGCTTGTTCTGAATGATGTGTGCATTATGAAGTTGTTCTTACTTTGAATTCAGGTTTCCCCTAAGGAAATTCCTGCTCCAAAAGATTCAGGCTTGCCTCTGAATGCTTACATGCTTCATAATCTTGCCCATGTGGAGCTCAATGCTATTGATTTGGCTTGGGATACCGTGGTTAGGTTTTCTCCCTATTGTGACATTCTAGGGGAGGGGTTCTTTGCCGACTTTGCTCGTGTTGCTGATGACGAGAGTCGGCATTTCGCATGGTGTTCACAGAGGCTTGCTGAGCTGGGTTTTAAGTAAGGGCTTGTGGTTGTTTGTTGTTACTTCATTATGTTGTCTATGACTCTATTCTCATTGATTATGCTGATTTTAGGGTCTCATTTGTTTCACTTACACTAGATATGGAGATATGCCAGCTCACAATTTGCTATGGAGAGAATGTGAAAACTCATCTGACAATGTTGCTGCACGTTTGGCAGTGATCCCGCTAGTCCAGGTACCTTTTTACGGCCACCTCAATCTTCCTCTAATGTAAAATATTTCTAGCATTTTGCTGATGCCATTTGATGAAATACTACTTAATAAATTTCATAATATAGTTTTTCTGAGTTTTTGCTTTTTGTATCCTTTTCACATCTGACCACTACTTTTATGCTTTGCAAGTTTGCTTATACATCATCACTACTTTTATTTATTTACTTTTATGCTTTGTAGAAGTGCTAATGACTCACAAAGTTATGAGCTTCATAAATACTTGCCTTAGTCCAGAGAATTTGTGCTATTCAAACTAGATACTAACCACTGAGCACTATAGTAGCTCTTCCTGTCCTAAGCAAATGCCTAAATGCATATGTCCTCACACTCCTCCATATTTCTATTTCCACCATTACCCTTTTTTTCTAAACAGCAGTACTGTGTGTGGATTCCTATCAAACTAATTATTTAGGGCTCAGTTCATCCTCTCATTTTATATTTTTCTTGCATGAAGTTATGAGTATGATGATTGAATATTTGAATGAGTCCACAATCATTCTTTTGCACTAATGGTTTGCTTATTGAATTTTATGTATAGCTTTTCCCTAGCTTATTGTGTGTAGATGCCTAGAAGTCACATGATACAGGGATAGAGGAAAAGTTATGCACTATGATTCCGATTTTATAACTGTATGTTTATTGAATTGTAGGAGGCTAGAGGACTTGACGCCGGGCCACGCCTGGTGCAAAAACTGGTTGGCTTTGGAGATAACAGGACTTCTAAAATTGTAGCAAGAATTGCTGATGAGGAAGTAGCACATGTAGCTGTTGGTGTTTACTGGTTTGTTTCTGTCTGTGAAAAATTGGGCTGTGCCCCAGACTCCACATTTAAAGGTTGGGAAATGGGAAACCTGTCTAATGTCACCGTGTGTGCATACTTGGATAGATATTAACAACATAAAAGCTTCAACGTCGTCTTTTTCTGTAACCATGCAGACTTGCTAAGGGAATACAATGTGGAATTAAAGGGTCCCTTCAACTATAAAGCTCGTGAGGAAGCTGGCATTCCCCGTGATTGGTAAGAACCTGCAGAATTTTACAGTTGTTTTCTGACTATTAGCATTGTTGGCTTCCTGATTGAATGCTGAAACTGATGGTTTGGGCCAAAGATCAAAAGCCAAAACCATGCTGTAGAAATATCCAATTGAAAAATCAAACATACTATTGTAAATACTATGTCTACTTGCATTAAGATTTCTAATACACACTGTATGCTTTCAACGTTCATGCCTTTATTGGCTTATGTGGGCATAAAATATAGCTTAAATTCTCCTGTCTAGGTATGATGCATCTACAAGCGATCAGGACAAAAACGATGAAGATGGCAAGAAAAAGAAGCTCTCAGCTGTAAGTAACACCCATCTTTGGTCTATTCCTATCCTCTTGGCTTATGTTGATTCAGCAGGACTTATTGTCACAGGTTTATGAGAGGCTGGCTTCCATCATTGCTATGGAAAGTGAGAATTCAAGTTTGAATAGGCCACCTGAATAATAGTCTTGGCACATTATAAAATGAACTGTTTCTTTCTTCAGCCGCCAAGATGTGGTTGGAACTAGCTGCTAAGCCGCCAGCATGCTTAACAGTATCATATAATTTATAACACTTGATCTGATGGACTTGCATGGGTAGGTTTGTTGATGCAATTCTTTCATCAGCAAACATTGTTTGACTGGGATGACCATGTGTCCATCCATGATCATGAGAATTGAGAAAGCATAAGCAAAAGGGGGGAACAGGAATAGGATTATGATTACACTTTGGTTATGTTCCGTTACACCAGCTAGATGATGATGTAAATACACAATTTTATAAAGGCCTTGGTCGTTACAGCAACATCTTAGTGGAGAATGAAGTCAATGAATAATACTAATTAGTCTATTTATTATTTATTTTCTGAGTGCCGTGTGTATCCAACGCTGGGTTTGTTTCTGATGGACTGGACACTGAGACATAGACACTGGTGTACACAAATTTGTTTGGTGACAGAGACATGGACACTAAACACACTGTCTCTGACTGATTGTCCACTGTCTCTGTGTCCACTTTTGAACGAAGGATACTGATGGACACAAAATTTTGAAAGATAGATAAATGATTTTTTAATAATTTTTTTCTTTTTATACACAAAATTGTTAATTATTCCAATATTATCTTTTTTTAAATGATAAAAATATCATTTATATTAAATTTTAGCTTTGTCCATGTGTGTCATGTCCATTATTGCCAAATACATTATAAAAATATTAAATTTTAGTGTCTGTCTTATTGTCTTTGTCCCAGTATCTTGTTCTGTCTTGTCTTAGTAAACAAACGCAGCCATAATTCGAAAGGTTCTTATTTTAAGATGACACCAACAAATTCACTTCATCAAAAGTCGACTATTCCCATAATTTAAAAAAAAAAAAAACAAAATTTAAAAATGGACTTTAGGAAAGGTTTGTACACAAATTATAGATAAAATAGGACCAAAGAGAATCTCTTAAAACTTAAAAGCCAATGTGAGCTGCAAAGAACAATTCTTGTGGCTATCAAGCGAAACGTGTCAAATACGTGAAAGAAAGGGAAAATATTTTTATGAATGAATTGTTACAATTTATGGAAAAAAATAAATATAAAATGTAGGCTATATAATTGAGGGAGCCGAATAGGTTCCAGAGACAGGGAGTTATTTGTTGTACCCGATTGTAACAGATTCCCGGAAAATTTATCGCTTTCCTTTCCTGGAAAACTTACTGTACTAACTTCATCATTTGACTCATTTGCTTTTTCTTGAAGCCAGAAATAAACGTGTCTCTCTTCCCCTTCCCAAGCAAAACATAAATTGTCTAGCTACAACTTCACCTACACCTACACCTACTTGTTCTTCTCAGACACAGAGAAAAGAAAAAAAACATCATAGTATTGAACAAAAAAAAATGTGCAACGGCGATGGTGAGTGCAGGCCCTTGGGGTTTCTATTGGGTCTCCCCTTTGCCTTTCTCTGCCTTCTCATCTCAATTGTTGGTCTCGTTATTTGGATCGTTGGGTAAGATTCTCTCTCTCTCTCGGTGTGTGTGTAAAGTTCTTCACTTTGATCAATTTTCAAACAATTTTTGTTTAAATTATGACATGGGTTGGTGTGATTTCTTCACATGTGAGATGGGTTTGGATCTGATTGCATGATTATGCTATAAAAAACGAAACTTTAATTGATACTGAATAGCTGATATGTATATGTATGGGTGTGGTGCAGATTGTTGTTGACATGCATATGTCCGTGCTGCTTGTGTGTGACAATTATAGTGGAGCTTGCTTTGGAATTGATCAAGGCTCCACTGCATGTTATGGAGTGGTTCACCTCTCAGATTCCCTGTTGATTGAAGAAAGTTTCAGACTTGTTTTTTGATTCTGTGTTGGTTCCCCCACTTTATCTTCTTCTCTGTATTTTGGGTATGACAGTAATCTGTGTGGTATCTTGTTCCTGTAAATTGACCAGTTCTTTCCTGGTAGATTGTTGTTTTTTCTTTTTATCTGCATATTTACATTAATGAATTGAGATTGTTGTTTTTTCTTTTTATCTGCATATTTACACTAATGAATTGAGATTGTTGTTTTTGGAAGATCTTGATCACTATCACCTATTTACTGTACTATATTAGAATTAGCATTGTAATTTTTTTTTTTTTAATTTGGCACTGAAAGCAACATATTTGGTAGCTCAAGAAAAGCTGAGAAAGTTGAAGAACCTCTAATGGATTTGACTCCACAACTATAAAAGATTGCCATATTTTCTACATCATGATTCATGAGTCATGAGAGTCCATTGTCAACATCTCATCTATTTTGTCTCATGATCTAGAACTTTACAAAAGAGCCTCCTTGTTTTGGTACTTTTATTTTAGTAGATAGCCCTTTGTCTTTTACCTTCTCTCTTTTAACAAATGATAAATAAACTACAGGATAAGCTGGAGCCATTGACTTTTCCATTATTTAAATGTGAATACCAAATGCATGATCCTTCCTAGTTCCTTCCCAGCCAGTGAGCCAACTAGGTTATAGCTAAAGTTGGCTTTGGGAATTTTGTATGAGCATTTTTGTTCCCCCTAAAGAAACCCTTTGGCAATTCATAAGAATTTCTTACTTTCAAACTTTCTGTCTCCTCATGATAAGATTTTTTTTAGAAAAAAAAAAGAAAGAAATTCTTGAATAGTATTTAACCCCTTAGAAGTGGCTTTACGTACAATAATTTAGGTGGTATGTATAACTTATTATTAAAGAGAAAGAGATGCAGTATAAAATGTTGTTGAAATAATAATAACAATAATGCTTTGATTAGGGAAATTATGTTCCCAATTTTTCGTTATGTTGCCAATTCTACTGAATATTTTAAAATAATTTTGGGGGAGATTATTTATGATATGATATAAAAAAAATCAAGAAAAGTCAGTAATTTTAATTTAATATAACACTAGATGCAATTAAATTATCGAAAAAATGCAAGTTAATGAAAAAACCAATAATGAAACATCTACTTAAATAATATAATGATATTGATGATCTCAATATATCTCGTTGTGATGGAGAACCAGATTGTAATAAACGTTGTGAAGGTACCTTCTGTGAATCTGTGATGGTAGAATGCATTAACTCTGATAATTCATTTACCAAAAATGTAAAAGAGTGAAGCAAAGACATCTCTGCAAGCAAAAAGGTATGGTTTATCCCAGTTAAGTACAAGTGTACAACCACATCATCAAAACATGGATCACCATCCCTTTCTCCCTACCTCACACCAACTAAGTTGGTTTAAATTTCAAACCAGAAAATCTTGAAATCAACATTCAATGTAACTAACAAAGTCTAACCTGAAAGTATGGACAATTTTTGTCAGGAATCAAATTGTATAGTTTGCTACTTATATATAAAGCTACAAGCATTCCATTATGCTTATGCACAACAATAATGCAGATAGCTTTTGACACTTTTAACATCAATATCAGAAAGATTTTGTGGGGTTTATAATTGAATTATGTCTAGCCAAAAGATTTATCTGTTCACAACATGGATGGCTCAGAGATGAAGATAGCTAGGTTCTCAAGCTGTAGAGGGGTGCCATTTGAGATCAATCCCAACAGAACCAACCCTTTTGCAATAGAGCCACCACCAACACCAATTCCAAAGCCAGAACCATCAACACATGGATCATGGCTTTGGCTTCCATGGACAAGAACCGGTTCTTTCGAGATTCGCCCTCGGACGAATACCGTTAGTCCAGCTCGAAGCTGTGCCAGCAGTCACTTCTGTGACGTTGACATTGATGTTGAGGAAGAGTTCATTGCTGAAGCTATTCAAGATGTAGAGAAACAACAAGAGAAGAAAGCTAATAGTTCAAGGCTTTCAATTATTCTTCTAGATCAAGGTTTCACAGTGTATAAAGGGATATTCCTTGTTTGCTTGGCCTTGAATATGGTTGCATTATCTCTTTCAGCTTCAGGGCATTTTCCATATGCAAAGGAAAAAGCTTCACTTTTCTCCATTGCTAACATTCTAGCTCTTACACTCTGCAGAAGTGAAGCAGCACTGAGAATTCTTTTCTATTTAGTTGTGAAGACTATTGGGAAGCCTTGTGTTCCTCTTAGGATCAAAACTTCAACAACTTCATTCCTTCAAAGCCTTGGAGGAATCCATAGTAGCTGTGCTGTTTCTTCCATATCCTGGCTTCTCTTTTCTTTAGACCTTACTATGAAAAACAGAAACAAAACCTCCATTGAGATCATTGTTGTTGCATTTGCCATCCTCTCACTCCTCTTGATCTCTTCCCTTGCTGCCTTCCCTCTTGTCCGCCACCTCCACCACAATGTCTTCGAGCGCACGCACCGATTCGCCGGCTGGACAGCTCTCATCCTTCTCTGGCTGTTCATTCTTCTGTCTA
>JASCZI010090659.1:49854-61399 GCA_036250425.1 Stylosanthes scabra
ATTCACAATCCTATCACTTCACCATCTCTAAGATGATCAAGAACCAAGAACCATGGTTCACTCTAGCCATCACAATCCTTATTGTCATTCCTTGGTTAACCGTTAGAAGGGTGCCGGTTCGTGTTTCTGCACCATCAGGCCATGCCACAATCATCAAATTTGAAGGTGGTGTTGAAGCAGGTTTGTTTGGTAGAATTAGTCCATCACCTTTATCTGAATGGCATGCCTTTGGGATCATATCAGATGGAAAGAAAGAACACATGATCCTAGCTGGTGCAGTAGGAGACTTCACAAGATCTTTAGTTTCAACAAAACCAACTCACCTCTGGGTAAGGAAACTGCACTTTGCAGGTCTAACTTACCTAGTGAAACTGTACAAAAGGGTGTTGTTGGTTGCAACAGGATCAGGAGTCTGTGTGTTCTTGTCATTTCTATTGCAGAAAAGGCATCATCATGTTGATGTTTATTTGATTTGGGTGGCTAAGGACATTGAATCAAACTTTGGAAAGGAGATAGTTGAATTGGTAAGAAATTATCCAAAGGAGAAAGTGATTGTTCATGACACTGGAGTTTGTGGTAGGCCTAATGTGGCTGAGATGAGTGTGGAAGGTGCTACTTTGTGGAATTGTGAAGTTGTTATTGTTACCAGCAACCCTCAAGGTAGCAGAGATGTTGTTAGAGCATGCAAGAGGGCTAAGATTCCTGCTTTTGGTCCAATTTGGGACTCATAAACACATGAACTTTTGATTTGTAGATGTTCCAAGTAATATGATAAGACTAATTACATTTATTTATAATTTGCATAGCATAAACTAGGAAACAGAAGTACAAAACTTGACAGTGTTTACAAAAAAAGACATATTTTGATACTTGCATCCTCACAACCTCAGAATCACAAAAAGGAGATTCCTTATTTTTCACAAACTCCAAAGAACAAAACACTCTTAGTCCACATCAACATCTGAAAACACAGAACAAAAACATGTACTGCAAAACACAGACCAAAACAAGAAAAGCAGGATCAGTTTTCTGAGTGATCACACCATCAAGTGTTCTTCCTCCTCCTCCCTCCAACATTCTTCTGTTGTGTCTCACTTTCTTCCTCACCAACAACCAAGGCCTTAGTTGTGTGTGCAATCTCGGAGATAGTTTCACCAATGGCACCAAGCACACCACCACCACCTTGTTGTCCCTCTTTACCATCATGTTCTTCTTGAGCTCTCTCAGCAGGTTTGATCATTGACTCACCAATCTCACCCACAGTTTCACCAACAGCTCCCAAAACCTCACCACCTCCCTCAGTAATATTACCAGTGATGCTATCCAGCGGCTGCTTCACCCTTTGTGCCACATCACCAATGGTTTCACCAACTCTTGTCATTGCCTCACCACTCTTCTGCTGCCCCCCTCTATGAACTCTGTTACTCTCTTCAGTTCTTCCACTTACAGTGAGATTCTCAAATGGTTTCTTTAACTGGTGACCTACATTCCCCACAGTTTCTCCAATGGATGATAACACACTGCTTCCTGTTCCCTCATGGCCTTGTTCTTCACCTCTTGGTGCAGCCACCTTTTCTGCAGTTTGGCTCACAGTTTCGCCCACCCCTTGTGTTGGCCTCTCTTCCTAAATGCCATTGTTGAGTGTCAATTCTCAGTGTAAAGTGATAAACTTATAATACTAAAAGTTCTAGAAGATACTAGAAAGAAAAGTGAAACCTGAAATTGAGAGCCTTTTTTGACCTGCAAATCCCTCTGAGCTTCTTCCTTCTTCCTTGCAGTGTACTCCTTGGCAGTCTCACCAGCAGAAGCAGCCAAACCTTTCACAACACCAACCGACTTCGCTGCCAGCTCAGCAGCCTTGTGACCAGCATATCCGGCAGCCCCCTCCACCACATGAACCGCAGCTTTAGTCCCCTCCACGGTCACCTCCGTCCCAAAATTCGCTGCTTTCCACGCCGCCACCGCTGCCTTGTCCTTCAAGTCAACAGCAGTCTTGCCGGCATACTCAGCTGCAGTCTTGCCGCTCTCCAGGGTGACATCCTTGGCCTGCACGGCTTTCTCCCCGACGTAGTGAGCCGTTGTGCCTCCGGCAGACTTGGCCTTCTCGGCAGCTTGGAGGGTGTAGTCTTTGGCCTTCTCCGCAACCGGTGCAGTGTATTCTGCTGCAGTTTTTGCTGCACTTGTGAGGGTTTCTTTGGTACTTGCAGCATAACTTTGTTGCTGTGAAGTTCTTGCTGTGCTGCTTCCAAGTGTCTCACTTTGATTCTTCTTTTGAGATTCTTCTTCTGGTTGATCTCTTCCTCCTTCAAATGTGCATGTTATCACTGCAGCTGTTGGAGCTTCTTTGTCACCACCACCAACACCAACTCTTCCTCCTCCTCCTTGAAACCTCTCTTGTTCATGGCTCTTGGTTGTTTTTGCAGCTTCTCTTTCAGAAACACCACCACCACCAACTCTTCCTCCTCCATGAAACCTAGCCCCCTGAATCCTCTGTCCTTCACCAACACCAGCCTCTTCTCTTCTTCTCTCTCCCCCTCTTGCTTTCTCAGCAGTAACTTGTCCCACACTCTCCTTGTTTTGAACACTCCTTTGTGGCACACTACTTTTGACTTCTCTTGTTCTTCCTTCAAGTTCTTCTCTGCTCCTCTCAAGCTTCCCTACATTATGATGTTGATGTTGAGGTTGAGGTTGAGCTTGAGCATGAGCATGAGCATGAGCATGAGCACCACCTCTCATTGCTCCACTCGCCACTACATTCTCACTCCTTCTAGCTCCATGTTCACCACCTTTGACTTTGTCAGCAAGGGACTCAAACTGTGCACCAAGTTCATGAGTTTCTCTGGCTTTCCCTCTTCCACCAACATCTCCAATGGCCTTCCCTGCATGATCCTTGTTCACCTCACCACCCTGCAAAGCAGCTATGCTCCCTTGAGGAGTCTCCTTGCTGCTATCATCAGATTCCTTAACTTCCTCCGCAAGATGCTCAAAATGAGTTGTCATCTTAACCACCCTGTCCTTCTCAATGCGCACCTCTCTCTCAGAAGTGGTGTTCTCTCTCCGTTGCAACTGCTCAGACGCCATACCTTCAAAACAACAAAAGCAATGGAAACTCGGAATGTTTTTGTATGTAGAAAATGTTATGATTATGACTGTGATGTTGAGAGTTAGATCCTTTTGTGTGAGATTAAAAAGGAGGGAGTGGCGGTTGAAAAAGTGGATGTGTTTGCATGGGGATGGACAAGTGGAACCGCATGTAATTGGCTTGTGGCAACGTGTGATGACTCAGCAACAATTGCAACAGGGCATGGAAATTCTTGCAGTCTTCAAAGATTGAGATTAATGTTTCAGGATCATATCTTGGGGTTTTCTCAATTCTCATCTCTGCTTTGTTACACATGGCAGCTTCCAAGGTGAGCTTTCTTAAGACTCTAGTTCTGTTCTTGACACGTGCCTCTCAGGATTTATCTGTTCAGAACTCAGAAGAAGTAAAAACAAACACATTGTTAGACCTCTTGCTGTAGTCGGTATATGACTCTATCTGCTTGCTTCGAGTGCAAGAAACTTCTATTTGTTATCTTTACTATTATTCTTATTGGGAGAGAGTGAGAGTTAGTTACTTAGAGTTTCTATATTTAAGAAGCAGAACTGATGTGATGTGTGATATGTTTAAGTCTCTTTCATTCTTATTGGGTTTGCTTTTCTGTTGTCATAGACTTAATTATTCAATTAAGTTATCATATTATTTGTGTGTATAAGCATTAGAATTCACCACTGTTAGAGTCTCAGAGTTATTTGCAAATGCTTTTCAATAACAAAATAAAAGGGAGGTATATATTTAGTACAAATCAAGGCAAGATTCTTGCCAAAATAATTAATAATCTCAAACATTTACAATTTGAAGCATATAATTTCAAACCCAACCAACCAACCCTCTTATTATTTCCCAAATTACAAGAACCACAAATGATGCCAAATCAAATTAAATTATATCTCCTAAAGCAGAAACCAATTTGGTCCTAACACCTAACAAAATAAACAAACTTCCAAAGTGACTATATTTTGTGATGAGTGTTTTAATTAAAGAAATTGGGATCAAGAAAAAAGAGCAGCATGAAGAAGCACATTCCAAGTATCAGGGAGGCCAGGGAGGCACCAATGGCTGCAATCAGTGGCCATAACACCACTGTAACCCTCAGGGTGTGCATCTTTTCTGTACTGTGAGAGAGTAGTTACATCAAGAAAGAACACTGGCTTCTTGATCCTACTTAGAACCTTGTTGACCACAACCCAAGCCATTGGTGTTCCTGCTGGGTACTTCAACCCAAAGAATGGTTCTGTTTGGCTCA
Organism: Stylosanthes scabra; assembly: GCA_036250425.1. NCBI lineage: Eukaryota > Viridiplantae > Streptophyta > Magnoliopsida > Fabales > Fabaceae > Stylosanthes > Stylosanthes scabra. Next base: position 54,201 of record JASCZI010090659.1, read on the forward strand.
TGCATGATTTTGCTGGCTGGTTCCAATCTCTCCCCCTGTAATAACACATTTATTTATCTTTCTGTCAAATAAGTAATCAAATAATTGAAGAGTATAAATGAATAAAATAGAGTTAATGGTGAATTTGGTCTTCAAAAATTTTCATTAGTCATATTAGTCTCTAAAATATACAATTCTCAATCAAATTGGTCATCTGCCAATCAGAGAATAACATGTCATTTTTAAATTTCACGTATTACAAAATAATTGAAAGATACGTTATTTATTAACCAATTATTTTGCAACACATATCATCTAATAGTAGAATTACCAATTTGATTTAGAATTAGATTTTTGAGAAAGTAACTAACAAAATTATTTCAACATTTTTTTTTGGGTATTCTGACCAATTTCAACATTAATAGGAATAAAATAACTTACTCATAATGGACTGGGGAAATGCCCAAGAAGAAAACCTTGGTCTGGGCTGGGTTGACATTAAGGTTAACCCATCTGGCCCATGTTGTTAGGCCCTTATAATATGCAACAAATCTGTTCATGTCTTTGTACAACTTTCCACGCTCTTGAATATAATCCCACCTGAAATGAAAAAATAACACAAAATTAGCAGCCAATAGAGTACTAAGTACTAACAATTGTCACCAAAAAAACTAAGTACTAACAAAAACAAGGTTAAAGGGTTGATTAATCGTACGGCTGTGCATTGCCGGTGTGGGTCCACCAGTGCCACGTGTTGAAGACTAGGACGTCCATCCCTCTCCAAGCATCACCACTCTTTATTGAGTCAAGCTTCAAAACCCTCCCAACCTTCTCACGGTCAAGGTCTACCAAGTATGCTGTACGGTACAGAAACAATTGCAGCCCATAATCCTAAAATAAATAAATAAATAATAATAAGTTAATAACACAGCATTTTGAGACTTGCTTTCATTACTTGAAAATAAATATTTTTAGAAATACTTCAAAAATATTTTTTTCTAAGATATTTTATTCTTTTGATATCTTTCTTGAAAAAGTCTTCATTTATTAGCGAAATATCCTAACAAAGCAAGTTTTAGTCCTTAATTAAGAAATTTAGTTTCCCATTAGGTGATGTCTTTTCTTGTCTATAGGGCCCCTAAAAGGGAAAAATTAGCATAGAATAAAATTAAGAAGAAGAAAAAGAAGATACCCACGAAAAAAGTAAAAAATAAAAACGCCTTTCCTTATCTCAAACAAGTGGCCCAATTTTTGACACTTTAGTAATTTACCAAATTTCCTTCTTCCTTTTTTATATATAAAAAAGAAATAAATGAAGAGTCGAACAAGTGGTCCATTTAAGAAATGATTAAGGACTTAACTCACTAATTAATATTTGATATTTGGTTAATCTATGTAAGTTAAATCCACAAAGCTAAAGAGGATTGAATGCGACAACTACATCTTACAATTTCATAATTTTATAATGACCGACTTTAATTAACTTTTGATGATCCCATGTGCAATCATGTGTAATTATAGTGGTAATCTTATCTTATGTAAATAACTTAATTGAAGGCTATATGATGCTCAAGCATAGTATAAAAGCATGTAATCAATAATAATTTTCTGGAATTATGGAAATTATTAATCATTACAAAAATGGAGTAACGTTCATGGTTAATGACTTAATGTGTTTTGTTCAAAATTTAGTTACCACTAATGATGGTTTTCTCCATTCATGTCTAACACTAAGGTGATTCAGGTTCTTATTAGCAATTGGTAATGGTGGCAAAGATAAAATTTTCCATCTATGATCATTGCTAAGTGGGGACATGTGTTTAACAAAGTTCTTATATAAAGCATGTGCCTTTTGACAATTCGAACAATTTCCAGAAATTTTTCCAAAATAAATAATCTAGATTTTTTTTTTTGTCTCTATGCGCTAATAATTTGATGGTTGAAAAATTTGGTAAAAAGTAAAACACATTCACACCATAAAGAAAATTACCCAAAAAAGGAATGATTTTTTTTTAATGCATTAAAAAAAATAAATTTCGTATAAAAAGCTTTTTTTTTTTTTACTACTATAGCTGCTACTCTCTCTTTGGATCTGAAGAAAATTATATGCAGGTTCGAATTTGGTAAGAAGAGTAAAGATCATTCAAAGAGTTATTAATTATAACAATTAAGACATTAAAGATTATATTGAATATTGATTATTAGCACAAGAATGAAGACAGCAACATTAATTGTGCCTTGAATTAAACAATTAGAGAAAATTAAATGTCCCCTACATAAGGAAAACCCCTCCACCAATCACGTAGCAAACTTTATTGCTCTTACTTCATCAGTGTTTCACGACAACACCAAAAGAAATAATAAATACAAAAATAATTTATGTGAAGAAAAACCAAGTTCTTCCTCAATCAAACACAAAAAAGAATTGGAGTTCAAATATGGCAAATTAAAACAAAGCAAAAGATTTTTGAACATTGGTGTTCAGAAAACGACAGCACTTGCATGAAAACAATCATGATATTCAGCACTACCCATTAAATGCATATAAGTTTCAAAATTCAGAAGAAATTAAATTAAAATAAAATTAAAAAAGCATGTGACCTGGAATGTGATTGTGGAGAGAGCACTGTTCTTAGTGAAAGATGTCCTTGTGTTTGGAACCCAAGAATGAATCATACACGCCAGTGAATTGAACTGGTTCAAGCTCAATGAATCACCAACAAACATTATCTTCTTCCCTCTGTATCTCGTTAGGAAATCCATTGCATTAAACCTGAATAATAATAATAACAATAAGTAACATGGTTAATAAACTCATATCAGAAATATAACTATTCATGTGTCTCTTCGTATTTACCTGGGTAAGGGGCAAGAGAAGGGTTGCCATCTATACTTCTCGTATTGTTTATCAGGACGGCCATACTTCTGGCAATTGAATTGAGGATCTATGAAGGGACACGTGGAAGGGTTGTACAAAGGATATGAAGCGTCGTACACCCATTTTCCATGGAACCAGTTACATCTTCCAGCAAGCTTCCTTGCGTTATTTGAAATGGTTGCATTGGAATCCTCTGATGCTGTGGCTTTATGGTGGTTGAAGAAGAGAGCTATGAACAGAGATAGTGACAGGAACAGGCCCTGTGACATGGAACCCATTGATCCCCCAAGAATTCTGTGGAATTGGAAGAAGAGTGATGATGAATACTAAAAGAGTGTCTCAAACAGGGGATTATATAATGTGAAGACAGAGAGAGGGTTCAGGGTTCAAGGTGTGAAAAACAGGACACTCTTTTTTTTTATTATTATTCTTTAATTATCAATAAATTTCTAATTTTTTAATTCAAATTCTCTTTTGTTAAAGCTTAAGAAATTTAGCAAACAAAGTTAGAAAAAATTAAGTCATTGAATTGATTCCATATTAGTTAAGGAATGAGTCTGGATGTATATATATCTATACATTTATTCACGTATTTTTATATTTAATAGACTCACACGTCAAACATAAAAATAATAAAATTTAGCACATAAATTAAATTATGATAAAAAAAAAATCTTTTTAGTAAAATAAATGCATAGATGAACATATTGTTATTGGGTTAATTTAGTAATTAAAATTTGTTGATATTGGAAGCTTCTTAACAAATATTTTTTTTTTCACAAAACAACCATCAAACTTGAACACAAAGTAAAGAGTATAATACTCAAATTCCTTACTATTAGATAATCCTAATAACTTTCGAGCATATTATTAATTGTATTTATTAAGATAAAAGTATAGTGTGAGTCAATTAACATACAACACTGAAATTATTACTATAATTTTTTTTTTTTCTCATCTCTCTCTTTTCTTGGATTGTACAACCATGTCGTCTTCTTCTTGTTTCTGTATCAGTGGTGAATTTTCAACAAAATATTATAAAATATGTGGATTACAATCTAAATCCATATACAATAATTGAAAGTCAATGCTTAAATTGACACTTGAATAGCAACAAGGGCTATACAGCTAAAATTCACACTAATAATGTTAACTGTAATTCACAAAGTTTGTAACCCCATAAATAAATAAATAAACATATTCACTATACAAAACAAATTGTCTCATTTATAAACGTGTGTTGTTTGTTTATTTTTATATATTTAGTTGCGGAGTCAGAAACAGTGGGAACTTTAGGTGGATTCTCTATAAACACTGCCATGTGGGGTTGGACCCAATCCTATTCTTTTTCATTGCTCACAAAAAATCTTTATTTTCGAATCATACATCCTCCTTCTTTAAATTAAATAAACATATTTTTCATTTTTCACAAAAAAATAAAACAAATAGCAACAATTTTCTAATTAGCTGCCAATAAAATTGTAATTCAAATGACATTTGTTTTTGTACTTATTAAAAATTTCAGACTCAAACCTCTCTTCTAACAGTAAGAAAAAAAATCTCCTAATTAATTAACCATTTGAATTCATTATTTGGGGGTGGTGATGAGGAGAATGGGGAGGCAAATTGCATATAATAATAATTGTACTGAGAATCATAAAAAATTAGAGGATCAAAAATTACCCTTGATGAGGAGTTATTTGGTTGAATCTTTGTAGTTTGAAAAATTGTTGCAGGCCTCAAAATAATTCATCAAAATGATGATCCTTGAAGTAACTCTGGTGCCACTATTATTTTTTTTTTTTTATCCTTTCATGATGTCACAGCAGTACCAATTTAATTTGGATTTGTGTGACAACAAAAACTGAAGAAGATGAGTATGGAAGTGTTGACCAATGAAGCCTCTCCATCACTTTCATGTGTCACGCCTTTCTGATGATCTCTCATTGATACTAATTACAACACAACATTATTGTATGTTCTTGTTATCGGTACAAGAATTTGTAACAGAATAATAAACCATATGGTTAAATCCTTTAATTAACCAAGAAAACAAATTAATAACACCATGTGATTAATTAAATTTATTAGGGATAACAAATTGAGGATCGTACAAGATTATTCATTTTCATGCAAAGATTTAGGTCAAATGGTGTTAGTTATTGACTGGGACACTTGGCTCAGCAACATCATTAAAATTTAAAACATATATCTTAGAATCACAAGCTATCTATAATTATGCTTTCTGTGACTTTGCTTACGTTTCTTTCCATCTTTTTCTTCATAATTGCCCATGTAAGGTTCCCATATTCATAGGCAAATTAGTTACATTTTATTTCATTTTTTTCTATCTCTGATGTTTAAATCTATTTTAATTTAGTTATATTCTAAGAGTAATTCTAGGAAGCCAACTTTAGGGAGATCATAGGGAGTCCATGAGTGTAACTAGAAAAATAGCGTGTGGTAAAAAAGAAAAGAGAAAAAAAGAAAAAAGCCTATTGTTCACCTATTGGCTAATAAACTATGGGCTCCCTAAACTTTCTCATATTGTAATCATTGAACATTACATAGATGTAAGAATGACGTCAGCATCCCAATATATTACCAGTGTAATCGAAATAGATGATATTAGTTTTACATTAAAATTCAATCATTAAATTAACTGAAATGACTTAAATAATACATATATATATATATATATATATATATATATACACACAAATATTTAGTGACTAAATTTTAATGAGTAAATAGTATTTTTGAATTGAAATATATTTAAAATAGCATAAAGAAAATTAAAATATATAAATTAATTGTTAAAAATATTTTGAAAATTTTAGAGGCAAAAATTATAATTTATCCTCTATTCTAATTTATGAATAATTAGAAAAAATTTTAAGTATACTAGTATATCAGTATACTCGTAACTTTTTTCCGTTAATCTGAATTAAAAAACATATATAAATCAAGATTTATGTTTACATATTATATTTGAAAATCTTCCTAATAGTTATAGTCCTTCATTTAATCATCATGTAGGTATATATATCGTTTATGTTTTTGTTAGTGTGGAAGTTAGGGTGGAAGTGGATGGATGGAATCATTGGTTAGTTTCTGTAAATTTATTCATTTTAATTTGTTCTTACGTATAAGCTACTCCAATATTATATATGGTTGTGAAATTTAAGCTGAAGTATATTAAGATTTAAGGATATAAGAGTCATGATTCAATATTTACATGTAAATTTAAAACCACGCACTAATAATAATAATAATATATGATTCAATTTGAATGTGGCAACGCCACCATTGAAGACTAAACACGAAGCGTTTGTGCCCACAAAGTTGCTATTCTTTTTGTACTTTCATAATGACGTGTTTGAAAATTCGGATAATAACTTAAAAATTGGTTAAAAAGTAGATAAACGAGAATTAAATTAAATCTTGACTAAAGAGTAAAGATGATAGTGAGGGACCTCAAATTGTTAATAATTGCACAAACCAGGTCGGAACTGGACTCTAATAACTAAGTGAGATATTATTAGTACCTATCTAATCTAATCTAATTCAATTTGATGATGAACAATTCAAATTAAACTCTGAGTTGTCAATCACTAAGTTATCTTTTAACTAGAATATTATTTCTAACAATATATAATCCTTCTTTATTTGTAACAGAGTTTATTATTATACACCTAATTAACATACATGCCCGTTGAAATATATTTTTATTTAATTAATTTGAGTGAAATTTGTATGTGGTGTTGAGACAAAAGGGAAGCTTCTGATCTTGATCGGAATTGCATGGTGATCCACCAATATCGCAATTCCTGACAAATAATAATTGAAAATTATATTATGATATATCAATTCTATATATCCATATTATATGTACTGTTGGTGACTAATAACTATGGACATGGAAAATGTTCTATTCTATTATATTAAATTATTATATGATTTGGTACGTATGATTAAAGTATACAAGATTGTAGCCATCTCTTCACATGCAAAAGAAATTAACAACCAATAACTTAGAAATAAATTTCATTATATAGACTCCACCCATTATTTGTTTATATATATTATTATTACTTATATTATATATTGATTAGCAGGAATAATAAACAAATATTATATTACTAATATTTATAAAATGGAATCTACTATATATGTAATAACACCCTTTTGTTAGTAAATATATAATAAAATTCAGGTTATATAGGACAATATAATTCTAATTACTATTATGTATTTTATAAAATAAAGTATTAATTTATACAATATTAAAAGATATGGAGAGTTGTTGGGGGGGGGGGGGGGGGTGATATAGTTTTGTTTA